>WEKX01000690.1:0-31490 GCA_013390025.1 Pitta sordida
CGGAGCTGCCCGAGCCCGAGCGGCTCTTCCTGAGGCAGCACCCGCTGCTCAGCCCCGCGGGGCCGGGCAAGGTGCGGCCGGGGCCGGGCACAGGGGCACCCTGAGGGGGCTGGGGTGGCATCCCTGAGGGGGACGCGGCCGATGGTACCCGGGGGGCTCGGCCCCAGCGGGCTCCGTGTGCTGGAGGTGTTTCTCCGGGCGTGGGAGTCGGAGGGAGTCTGGGGAGGAGGGCGCTGGTCTGTCGTGCCCTCCCATCCCTGGGATGGATACACACAGAAGGGTTCGGCATTGCAATGGGCCGCCCAGGGAGGGGCTGGAGTCACCGTCCCTGGAGGTGCTTAAGGGAAGAGTGGACGTGGCACTTGGTGCCTGTTTGACCCGGTGGTGTTGGGCCGTGGGTTGGACTTGATGGTCTCGGAAGTCTCTTCCAACCTAAATGATTCTGTGGGATAATCCCCTGGGCTTGCTGACCATTCACTGTTTTTTCCAGGTGAAATGCAAGCTGACAGGACACGAGATGCCATGTCGGCTGTCGGAGCTGCAGGCTTATACCAACGGCAAGAAGTACCAGAGGCTGATAAAGACAGCCAAGGAGTTCGACTATGGCACGTTTGAGCCCCACATAGTGCCCAGCACAAAGAATTTGTATGTATCCTTCCCATGTGTTATGCTTTACACTTAGTTCAATCTCAGATTGTAAAGTGGTTGAGCTTTAAAAAGTCAAGTCTTTGTGAGTTTTGGGAGACTGGGAAAGGTGCTGTGAGTGGGAAAGGCTTTTGAGTATAGTGGTTGTAGGTGAAAAGTTATGAAGTAATAGCATACACTCCTGCTGGCTCTTTGGTTTTTTGGCTGTAGACACCAGCTGTTCTGCAAGCTCACCCTCAGACACATCAACAAGTTTCCAGAGCACGTGCTGCGTCACGTCCAAGGGAAGCGCTACCAGAAGGCCCTAAAAAAATGTGAGTAGCTTTTCTGAAGCTGTAACCAGACAACTATTTTCCCCTGAGCTGTTGATATTCCAGCAGATCCATGTGATGTGAGGGGTACGGTTTTCTTTGAATGGACAGCAGTGTGTTGCTATGTGTGCTCCTCAGCCAGAAGGAAGATCCCAGGTGTAGGGAGCAATCGGCCTCTAGCAAATACTTTGGAACATCCCTTCTTCACAGGATCAGTTCCAAAGCTCCCCCTGGGAGGGTGGTTCAGGCATCCATCCTGGTCTCTGTGTCAACATCTTTCTCAATCTGTAGTATCACTGTAAATTACTTGGATGTATATTTGGCTTAGATGAGGAATGCCAGAGGGAAGGAGTGGAGTATGTCCCTGCCTGCCTGCGACAGAAGAAGCAGCAGCAGGCACAACACCCCAATGACCAAATGAACGGGAGCAGGCAGCCTCACAGGGAAGAGGAATTCTGGGAGCCGAAGTCCAGTGATGAGGATGGAGAGGAGACGGATGACAGCATGAGTGACCTGTACCCAGGTGAGTGAGAACATTGGTATCTATGTCCTGAAGGGAGTTTGTTGGCTGATTTTCTCTTGATTTCTTGATACTGTTCCCTGCTGCTCTTCCATCCTGTTTGGAGTTTTGGGCTTTGGGGTCTCAGAAAAGCTTACCACCACCAAGTAAGAAATAGCAGTTAACAAGCATCACTAAGTGATCATCAGTTGGATCATGTGAGGTGTGAGGGGAGGGATACAAGATCCACTGGGATTTGCTGCTTTAGGTATCTCCACTTCCCTTTTTTCTCAGCAAGCCCTGGAGTCTGACAGAAGCTGGTCAGGCTGTTCTGCTGACTTACCTCTGGGGATGCAAATCCATCTTGCTGCAGCAGCAGGGGTGTAACACCATGAAACCAACGGTGCTGATGTTCCCAGAATGGGACTAATGGGACCACCAGGCATATTTCCAATAAAACAGCAGCCTGCTTGTTTCCCAAGTAATTCACTACTGACACATGTACATATTACTGGAAGCAGCTTGGCAAATCACCTTTAAGCTGCCCTCAAAGTAAAGTCAGGGGTGGCAGAGCCTTTGTGCACAGCGAAGGGATTCTGAGCTAAATCTTTGTATTTCAGCTGCTCTCTTCCCAGAGAAAAGCCCATCAGCTCCAGAAGACACGAAGGGCGGCGATGACTTTGCGACAGACAGCGAGGACGACGGGGCCAAGCAGAAGGGAGAGGGTGGTGGAAGGATGGATGTCAGCAGAGCAGTTGGCAACAAGAGAGGAAAGGTGGGAGCTGCCGTGCTGTGTGCAGCATCAGGGGAGCCTGGAGCTGGGATCCCATCCCGTAGGTGTTCCATCTATTCCTGGCTGAGAACCAGCAGAAGGTGTAAAGCTGTTCAGAACAGACTTTCCCCCTGTGCCAGTGACTTGCATCCCAAGGTGTGAATTACTGCCAGGCAATGTTTACCCTGTGGTAGTGAGGGCTGTTCCTGCCTGGATCAGGAGCTCGTCTTTGCTGGGATCCCGGTGCACACGATCTCAGCAGGGAGGCTGGTGTGTGTCCTTTAGGTTCTGGAACTGTCTTGCCAATACACAGACACAGGTTAAACCCTTTCATGGTCACAGGATCCTTCTAGACCCTTTTTCTGCCTCCTCTGAGGTGCTGCCTTACAGGACATCCCTCGATCCTGCTCACTTTCGGAAGCAGGCATTATGTTACATCCATAAACATGGATAAACCTTCAGCTCTAAGGCAGGCCCTGAGGAATGGGCTGGAACCTTTATAAGTGGAATATTACGGTGGATAAAATTCAAATTCATTGCTGCAGGGAGTCTGTCACTGTAACTAGTGAAACCATCTGCCTGTCAGAGAAAGGGCTGCAGGATCCTGGTTGGCTCCACAAGGAGGGCTGGGCTCGTTCCGGCTGCTGGAGGAGATGACACAGAGTTTCTCTTTAAGCTGTCTCAGGCAAGGCTGGATTTGGGTGCTGGAAATAAACTAATTAACTTTTTTTTTCTTCTCTCTCTACAGAAACAGTCAGGGCCTTTAAAGAAGAAATTCAAGAGCCACCATCGAAAACCCAAGAAATTCAAGAAAGCAACCAACGGGAAATAAATGTTATGATCAACACATGGCCTGAAGCCTGTCGTGTAACAATTCCAGTGGGAGCACAAGTGTTTGCCCATGCCAGTTAACTGTTACAGGTGCACAGGGGAGTAGTGAGAGAGCTCTTTACAGAAAGCTGGTTTTTTTGATAGGCAGAAAATCACCTCAGCCCCCCTGCCCAGCTCCTCCAGGGAGCCCATCCCTGGAGCATCACCAGCCACACGCGCCAAGTGGATACAAAGATGCCATCGTTTTATTTTGATTGTTTTCAAAAATCAAAACATTTTCAAACACAACTAAGGTACAAAATACAGCATAAAATGAGAATTTATACTTATTTCTTTTTTTTTTCTTTTCCACATAGAAAGCAAAAATATATTCAGAATGAATTCCAGAACACTTTGCAGAGCCAATTGGTAGCTGACATCCTGCTTGTGAGAGCTTCTCGGCCACGGGGAGAGGTCACTGGATTTCTGGGAGATGCACAAGTACAGCAGCTTATGTAGGAAACCAGAATCTTCTGCATCAGGACTCACAGTTAGTAACTCTGCACATTGTGCTGCCTAGAAGTGTCTGATAATGCCCTCCACCTAACTGTGCCCCTTGAGTACCTAAGTATTCCTGCTGCAAGGGACAGTATCAGTTCCTTTCCTGGGGTCTTTAGCTGGAAAGGGGACTTGGTTTTCACAAAGGAAACTGGTCAGTATTTCAGACTAGTCTGTCATCCAGCTCCTTAGCTAAGACAGGACACAAGGAAGTTGAGAAAGCCAACCTAAGGGGCTACTTGCAGGAGTAGTTTGTGTCATTGCATTTATAAATACTATGAGTATCAACAGCAGTTCAGGAATCTGAGAATGGCTGCCTTGACGTAGTCCAAAACCATTAGAGGACCTGTAGTGAAACCCAGTAAAAGCCTCCTGTCCTGCAGATCTGTACTGAAAGGACCAGTTTGTTTAGCCATGAAGAGTCAGGGACAGGCAATACTTGAGGTGAAAACTTCTCCTGCAAAACTTCCTTGAAAAGAAAGGCTGCCTGTGACCTGACCTTAACACCCAATTCCCCTCCCATCAATATGGACAGTGGGGTTGGATTAGATGATCTCCTGAGGTTCCTTCCAACCCTATTCTGTGACAGCAACTGGCTTCCTCCAGCAGCAGCAGCACATCTGGCCCTTACATTGGCTATTTTCCCCTTAAGATGATGAAAAAACCTGGTTTAACATTCAACTCTTCTATTTTTCATCAGCCCTTTCAGCTAGTTTTCTCTGCTAAAAAGCAACCATTCAAACTGAACTGTCCAGGTGAGTGTCCCTACCAGGAGACTCTGGGAAGCAGCTCCCACTGGAGATGTTGGGCTGAATTCCTCCTTGAACAAACAACAGTTGAGCATCTTCCTCAAGGGAGACAACAGTGCAAGGAATCAGTGTAATGGCAGGAAGTTGGCAGGGCTCATGCTGTCTAGAATTCCTCCCCAGCCTAGTGAAACAGGCTCACCCAGTTGATGAGCAGAGGACAAAACGCCTCCTCTGAGCAGCACTAAGCATGTTCATGGCACAGAGGTCGTGGCACTGAGAGGCCAGACAGGGCCTCCCTCTCCTTCCTGTTACACTGAGGAGTTCTTCCCTTGGAAGGTCCATTCCTGGCTGCTTATCCACTGCCCAGGCTTTGCACTTGGGTTCCTCAGCTATAACTGTTTTGCAGACAGAGTTGGGAAGGGGGGCTATGGCAGCACAAGGCTACTTCCATGTTTCCTCCCTGCACAGCCCAGGGGTGGCTGAGATGGCAGAGAGGGGGCTGGCAAGAAGAGCTCAGCACCCCAGCTCTTGAGTCAGCTGGGACTCTACAGCCAAGAGACCAACAGAAGTGAATCTAAGAAGCAAAGACTATAGATTAGAAGATTGACTGCTCTCATCTGGCATGTACTGAGTGCAGGGAAAAGGGGAGTTTAATTCTGAAGGCATTTTCTCCAATAACCTGCAATTCAGATACAAATTTGGGGCATATATGGATGGAAGCTGGTTAACAGCAGAAAGGAGCATTTATCATGGAACCTGCAGCACAACTTGGCTCCCTTCTTGGTAATCACTGGGGAAAGAATGCTGGATAAAGAGTTCTTTTGGCACAGAATTTTCACAGAATCTAACCTTCCTTCTCTAGGATTATCTCCCCTTTTTCCTTTTTGAAATCTGATCAACAATGATTAACAAGGCAGGATTCCCCCTTGTTCCCCCCGAGGGCAGAATTAGGACATATAAGAAAACCTCCCTTTTCTTACCTAGAAAGGGCTACAACTACTTTTAGAGTGTTCTTTTTGCCTTCTGTTTGGGGGCAGGAGAGACCTGTTGATAAACGAAATTCCCTGTTGATAAAACAAAAGGGAATTACAGGCCCCTGAGCAGCAAAACAAGAGTGTTTGTTTTCTGATGCTGCTTTCCACCTTGATAAGCAATGCTATAACCAGCAATGGAACTCCTTGTGCACAAGACAGTTTGAATGAAGGAGAGAAAGGGGATCCACTTTTTAAATTATAGCTAGAACCCACCAGCACACTGAATGGTACAGCTGTATCTGCTCGCAGTTCTCCAAATTTTAAGACATTGCTGACATTCCAGACAGCAACTGTTCTACTGCAACTCACTGAAGCATCAGCAAAATGCAGGTTCCTTGGGTTAGTTCCAAATCTAGGAAGTTAAGAGTAAGCCTAGGCAACATTCCTTGAAGAAACAGGGTTTTACCTATTATATTACTGGTGCCACAGTAAATCAAATTCAAAACATCTGTGCCTTTAATAGGAAGGGGGCATGTACGTGTAAAATGCTGGCAGTTTTTGTTGAATCCATAGAGAATCAGTTCTGGACTTAATACGTTATGTCCCAAGAAGTGTTGCTATTCCTGTTACCACTCTTTTTTCTTCTCATCCATGGAGACTCCACCAGGACCCAGTGCAACCACGAGGAGGAGACCTCCAATGACAGACATGGTCTGGAAGAAGTCGTATTTGAGGAAGTCGTGCATGGGCTTGTAGGCTGGGACGGTCCAGAAGGCATTGAAGTAGATGTTGATGCCAAACAGCCAGATGACCAGAGTCAAGGCAGCCAGCTTAGTCTTGAAGCCAATTGCCACCAAGATAATCAGGGCTGTGCCCACAATGTTCTGCAGAATCTGCAAGTTAAAGAAAAACAAACAACATAAACTTACACACTTCTTAAATAGATACATAAACATCCAGGTTGTCATGGCATGGATGACCTAAACTTTTAAGCAAGTTATTAATTCTACTAATAGAATTAAACGACGAGCACTGAGCAGGTCCTGCAGCCCATCTGGGCGCTGGTGCCTTATTCCAGTTCCTCAACTCACACTTTTATACTACTTGGATACTTACAGAAAAGAAGTTCATATCAAAGTGTAGCAGTGTCATGAACATGAGGACGAGCAGCACACGGCCCCCCAGCTGCATGTACTGCTTGGGAGAGCTTTCCCTCATGGTAGGGACACCGGCAAACATGCTCTTCCCCTCCGAGCGTGACTCAGCCAAAAGCAGCAGCAAGCCTCCCCCAAGGGCAAGGTTCCTACAGAAACAGAAATGAGGAGAAAGAGAGGGGAGGAAAAAAAGGCAGTTTAGTACAGTTTGCACTGATCTGTAAAGGTTTATCTGGCAGTTTCAGCTCAGTAAGAATCCTGGTGTGAGTGAGGAGTGACCTGCTCTGCGATGTGTTAGTCTGTGTTAAGGCTTCCCCAGCTCCAACTGCAGCACTGAACACACCAAGCATTTACACAAGGATCAACACAGGCCTGTGCAGACAGGTACAGCCTGCCAGGAACCTCGGCCACAGTTGCTTTAGTGTCTGTTACAACGTGAATTTAGTGGTGCTGAAGTTATTGTGTACCTCAGGTTTAGCTCTATATGCCAAAGTAGTTCAGAGGTTGCTTTGAACAGAGCAGCTAAGAAGTTACACATTTACAGGGCTGTAGTAAGCCCAGAGGATCCTTTTTGTGCTGTCCTGCCCTCAGAGGGGTGGAAAGGTAACAGCCAGCCACCACTCAGGATTTGACAAGAACACTCATGATTAAAAACCTTGTCCTCTCCTTAGGGAAGGTGTTAAGAGGTTTAAAATCTCAAACCACTCCAGTGTCCACATGCTGTAGTTTTCCCTGGGAAACGGCTTCAGTCATGCTTAAGCACAGCTGCTATTTTAACCATTTAGGAAACAGTAGCAACTCACTGATCCAATCCAGACACTTGTTTGTGAGCTCTCAGCAAGGTTAGCAGCACAAGCACTTAGACCCCAGTGGGTTAGGATGAGTATTTCCCTTCCACAGTACTGAGCCTGCTTTTTACAGTTTAACACAGACTCTACCTGATTTTGCAAGTGCTGTAATTTCTCATTTAATGTAAATGCATCACTTGTAAGATCTTTCTAGTAAACACTAGGTACAAAGATAATTTCCTCTGTCACTGAGCATCAGTTTTCATTCTGTTCCCATGAAAACTTTCAGAAGCAGACATACCTCATCAAGAACTTCAGGTCCCATAGAATGCTGTATGCAATAGTCTAGGCAAAGAATAAAACAGGTTAAAACACCATATGAATTACACTGGAGTTCTGAATGTCTGGTACCATCCCAAGTCTGTATTAAGCACATTATACTGAAGGGGATAAGGTTGATTACATCAATGTGGCCCAGTGAGTCCTTGTAAAACACGGAATGGAAGCCAGAATTCCCAACCCACACCCCAAAAATTTATTGCTTTCGCAGGGGAAGGATGCTCAGGATCCTTTGTGATGGGGACATCTTTGATAAAAGCTGTGTGGAACTGCAAGTTCCACATTTGGCTCATTAAATGATGTGCAGGTAAACTGCCAGTGAGTTCTAAATTGGTCAAGGTCAAGTATTGAATTAATGTCTCCAGCTGATAAATTGCAATTACAGCCAAGGATCCATTGGGCACATCAGAAGAACAGCAGCAGCAAAATAGTTCAATGCCATCAAGGACTGGCAGTAGGCCAGGGTGGAGAAAAATTCCAGGGTTGCCAAGTTATATTTAAACATGTTGGCAGTGCTGGGGCTAAGAGAGAAGATTTGAAAGATACAGTTTAGAAGGGCTGAAGACTTAAGCCTCCTACCTGTAATGCTATAATTCCAAACAGTCCAAAGCAGGCATATTGCACAAAGTTCCTACTCAGCACCAGGATGCAGCCGCCTGAGTTGGGGAAATTGAACACAGTTACACTTGTGGCATCCACAGGAAAAGCTGCAGCTGGAATGTCAACTTGGTTTGAACTGAGCAGACTCCCATTGCCTTCCACTGTGCCATGAAGAAGATCAGGCAGGAAATTTTAATGGCACCAATTTGTTTGAGAACTGAGGAGTTTTAGTGCATTTTAAAACACTTCATAAATCCAGAAGTACCTTTTGTTTTACAAAGGGGAAGCACACGCTGAATGCAGTCCCCAACACAGCACTGTACAGCAGCCATCTGTGCTAAAGGTGGAGAAGAACTTAAAAAGAAACTCAACTAACCATGGATTTTTCCTTTTTTTTTTTTGTTCAATGAGATAACTGTTAGGGCAATCATGCTGTATTCCTTTACTTTGAAAGGTTTTTTCCCTGTCCTTTCTCAAGTCTTCCATCACAAAGCACTGACAGCCTTTGCCACTTTCACATGGGGTTCTACATGAAATGAAGGTGACCCTCTACACAAAAAAATGAGGGCAAAAAATCTAAATCCAGATACAAGATAAGAAATTGGCAGAGCAGACAATCAGAGGCATAATATAAACAGGAAGAATTTTACCTCTGTCCATTTCTGAGCCCACCCAGCACATACACAGCAGAGTTCTGCTTCTGGGCTTAAAGTGACCCCTAGGCTTTGCAGAAATCTGACACAAGCACCTCACTGAGGTGTAAATGCACCCACTGCAGGGTAAGGCTTTGAGGTGAATGCCCACAAGGTCTGAACACTGCTCTGTTTAAAATTCACGAGTGTTTCACTTAAGAACTCCAGGGTGTGGTGTGTGTCTATGGATGCATGTACAGAACTGAAAACAGATTGTCCTGATGGATTCTTGGCATCTCAGACACAGAGGCAGAGCGTCACAAAAAACTCCCTACAACTGCTTCCAGGAAAGGCTGAAGCAGGTCAATTAAGAGTTCTTTTCATTCAGCCCATGGAGCACTATCAGTTCTAAGCTGTCAGTGGCCATTAGGAAATCAGTGAGGCGTCCCACGCTCCCATGACTCACAGTGCCTGCACAAGCCAGGGCTGCACACACACCACAGTGCCCTGGCACCCACCTCAGCAGCCCCAGAGCCACTTACTCAGCTGTCCAAAGAGGTTTAGGAACACAAAGATGGAGGCCAGGAAGTAGCCACAGTTCCACGTGCCATCAATGTAATCCCTCTGTTCGCTCCACTGGAACCACATGCGGATCCCATCCTCCAGGAAGGTGCTGATCAGGCACAGCCGGGCCACGTGGGGCAGGTACTGCTTCGTCACCCTCAGGAACTGCACGGGCACACAGTGGCATTAGCAGGGAAGGGGACACTTCAGGAATGACAGGGGTCATCAACAGCTACAGAGAAACTTCAATTTGCATTTAAAGGTATGATTTTACACTCCAGTTTGAGAACACCTTGGAGCAGAGGGAGAAACCTGTTGTCCACCCAAAAATGCATTTTGGACAAGGACTTGAAGAGAAGCAGAATCCAGCAGCACTCTATGTAATGGGAACTGTGCTTTGATGGAGCTCTCACTAATGAAGGCTGACCTTGGTTTTAGTTTCTCTATCTCAGGGTTTCATGTTACAGCTCAGCTACCAGATAGCCAGGAGCTGAAAGGGCAATCCTGCTCTCAGGCACTCACCACCCTGTAACAAACCGAGTCAGGGAGCCAGACTGATAGAAGACAAATTCGGTACAAATTAAAAAACATTTCTAAGGTTTCTGCCGAGCTCCTCCCCTCTACCAGCTTGGAAAAGCACCACAGCAAAGCACGTGCACTTGAGCAGCAACAGGTACTAGAGCTGTGTAGCCACTACATGGATTTGCCCCCTCAGTTTTTACCTACATTTAAAACCAGCAGCCTCTGCAGAAAGGAAACAGGCATTTATAAACACAATTCAGTATAGCAGTTAAAAGGAAATTATATCATCGTGCAACAGATGCTGAACTCCAGTTCTTGGGAATGCAAGATATATCTGAGCCCACATCCCCCTTCATCCTCTGAGCTCCTGAGTCATTTTGTTCTGCAGTTACAGTAATTACAAAGCAACAAACACAAAATTGCCAAACAGGGTCTGGACTATCATGTTCTATAGGACTGTGAGGTGCACAGGAAAATTTACGGCCCCTGGGTTATGACAAGAGTTTAATTGTCACCCCTAAGCAGCACCGGTTGGGTATCACTTAATGGAGACTTCCACCAGGAAGGAGACAAAAGCTACTCCTGACAGTTTATTCCTGCCATCAGGAATCAGTAAATATTAAAGGCAATACAAATGACAAGCCTGGCTTACTGTGTAACTGAAGATTATCACAAGGATAAAAAAACCAACCAGCAAACATGCCTAATAGTCAATTAAACAGTCAATATCAGAACAAACTGCACTGTTGTATCCAGAGTCTAAGGGTCAAAATTCACATTAATCAAGTGGATTTTAAGTGGAGCTGTACTCTGCCTCAGGGTTGCCCCTTCAGGCTTTTTGAACCCATGTCAACAGTTGGATGAATGAGTCAGAAGAAAAATCTGTGATCTTTGTCACTGAATGAGACACACATATTGGTTTACAGCTTTTCTCTCTCCTGGGTTTCACTCTGAGTCTTGAGGAAACTTGCTGAGGAATACTGAGAATGAAGTTCTTGGAAGTGCTGTGTAAGATACAGAACAGACAACTCTGGTCTAGAGAGAAATGAATGAGAACAAGTGCTGGGTGTTTGTAAGGAAAGTAAAAAAAGCAGCGGTGAAAAGGCAAAAGAAAGCAGCAAATATCAGAGAACATCTGTCTTTAGGCCTCATCTTTGCTGTTTTGAAGCGGGTCATGAGAGCTGATCTCATCTTCCACTTCCCCGAAGCCAACTGACCACGAGCAGCCCAGGTGAAGGATCCATGGACACCTCCAACATTTCCCTGTTCTCCTGGCACACAGAGGGAATCCAGCAGTGCCTATTACACTCCAGTGCACACATCCAATCAGCTCCAGACAAGTCAGAAAGACCAAGCCACGGCAGCTCCAGGGCTCAGCAACCTCCCAACACACATCAGCTCTGGGCACCCACAGCTCCTGG
The DNA here is from genome assembly GCA_013390025.1 of Pitta sordida. Taxonomy (NCBI): domain Eukaryota; kingdom Metazoa; phylum Chordata; class Aves; order Passeriformes; family Pittidae; genus Pitta; species Pitta sordida. The sequence goes on from WEKX01000690.1 coordinate 11,339, forward strand.
AGCTGCAGTTGCTGAGCTACACTCAAGTTGAACCCCCTGTAGCTTAAATAAGCTTCCAAAACAGGCTGTTTTGGAACAAAAAACCCGAGGCAAAGGAACCACTGGCCACAGAGGGAAAGGAAGAGAACAATTGCACCATAACTACAGGAAGAGAACAGAGTAGGTATCAAGTGATTTAACAATTAGGGGATCTAGTTATAAATCACCTAAATAATTTAACTAAGGACAGAGTGGGTTATGAGAAACACAAAGTGGGACTGAACTAACAGTACCAGTTGCCCCGGGTTTGTCCCTACACAGCACCAGCAGGATGAGGCTCCAACCCTGAACCCTGAGCCCACTTCCTTTGTGATTCACACAGGAAAAAAGCAGCACATACGGGAAACTCGGTGCAATGAAATATGTGCAACTCAGAAATGGGACTTTTTAGCTTTGGGTGACTTGAAACACACACCCTCCACACACTGAGCACAACACCTGCCAGCCAAACCAAAAGCACTGACACTTGTGGAGGTGGCACCATTAAACTCATGGCCATACAATAACTGGATGGTTTATTCTGCTGTGGGCTTTGCATCGACTGTTCTTTGCATGCCCCTTTTGGAAGGGGCAAACCATCGTGAGGAAACACAAGAGAATGCTAAATAAAACTGTTTTAAAGAAGAACAGCTGGTTCTGTGCTGGCAGCCAAGTCAGACATAAGCCAGAGGGGCTTTGTCTTGCCACTTCCCCCTCTAATGGGATTAGAAAGGCAAAGATAGATTTTAAATGCTCCTCTGAGTTGAACAAGCAAAGATGTACAAGATGATTCAAGGATCCCTAAATCAAATCTCTGCTCAAACCCCATGTTTCAAATGGAGGCTTGAAATACTCCAGCCCATAAAGACCTGACCAAAAGAGATACATACTAATAAAATGATTCATTTTGACCCTTATCATGTTTCCAAGACTATATTCCACCTTCCAACAGTTGCTGAAAGTCCAGTCTATTTTGTTAGAAGTGTATATACCGTAAGCATAATTTCAGGTGTTTTAAGGCCAGGAGTCAGGAATTCCTGCCGTGTGTCCTGTCCAAGGCTTTCCCTGCTCCTGGACCTGAACATTCTGCTCATCCACAGAGAAACCCTGGTGAGCTGCACTGTTAGTCTAGAGCTTCTGAGAAAGATCCATCCCAAGCATTGAACTTATCCTCTTTTAAGGAATTCTTTGTTCTGGGAGCACAGATACCTCTGGGAGTCTGGGACACCACTGATCTTTCCTGGAAGAGGATGATCAACCCTGTGGCAGGTAAAAAAACCCACTTCCTTTCACCAACCTGTGTCCATTTTAAAAGGTCTCACCTGAGAATCACAAGGACACCAACACCCATCACATCCATCAGCCCAGAGTCTACAAGTTATTTGTGAGTTATTTGTGTTACAGCCCTTTCACTGCAGTACAATGACTCAATAGTCCCCTCGCATTTTTGTCCATAACGTTCCTTTTTTAGAACAGCAGAAATACCAGGCACCCACATTCCTAAAGATTATTATGACAGACACCACAAAGTTGCCCGAGATCTGCTCCCTTTTACCAAGGGATTACAAAGGAGAGACGACCCTAAACACTCAGTGCAGGCCCCAGATTTGTACACCCGTGTTCAGTACAACCCTGTCAGCAGCACACGGTGACTGCACTGAAAAGCTCAGCATGTAATATTTTAACAAGAATCACCAAAAAAGGGCTTAATTTCTACGTAAATTATTTAATGAACAACACTGGGCTGGTGTTAGTGCCCTCCAGCCCTTGGGAATTCCCAGCATTGCTAAACCCTGCGAGAACTGAACCAACAGAGAAAATACACTAAATTTTTTTTCCCCTGTCAGTTCAGCTCTCCAGTCCAGTGACAAAAGTGCTGGCCAGAGAGAAAAGGGGGACACAGCCTTGGGAGTAGTAGGCCAACCCCTTTCACTGACAGCTGGCTGTCTGGCAAGCTTAGCTGCCTGTAAGACCCTGCCTTCAGTGCCACTAGTTCACCTCTGGATTAAGTGCCACTTATTACTCTTGAGTATCTTGGCATCTAGGGCATAATTTGCTGATTCGAAAGGAAATTACGGTATCTGAGAAAAGCTCAGCTTTGCTGTTTGAATTTAAGATTATTCTGGCCTTTGTAAGAGACATTCAGGATTTACTGATAAGCCATGGAATTAGCTATAACATTTTCCCACAGGGCTTTTATGTTACAGAAATTAAGACTCATTATGTCTTGAGCACTAGTACAGGGAGCAGAGAAATAAGAATCACTGAGAATGCATTCAGTTCCCAGAACAGCCATTGTCCAGCCTCCATCAAAGGGAGTTTCAACACAATTTCAGTCCAAATGTTCCAAGTATTTTTTTCCAATCCAAGATGAACTAATAGCTCCTGCAATGCCAAGTGTTAACTCCACAACATATACCAAAGGTTATTGCTTAGCAAGTCACTCCTACTCTGGTGTGATACTGAGGTTCAGCAGCACAGTTAGCTCTGAAAGGATCTGACTGAGCTGCAGGACAGTTATTTGGAAAGAGAATTATCACAGGAGCTATTACTAAGAACACCATAAGAATTCTTTTGCAATCTGATGGAAAGTGTAGCAAACACTCCAAATTCTGCAGCTAAAGGCAAGACTGATCTTTAAATAGGATGTGGCCAAGCACAAATAAATTTGTGCCATTTAAAGCTCATTTCGGGAGAAGGGAAACTGCATTTGAGCTGCACAAAAGAGCTTTCAGTAGTATGAAATAAAGGTGTGTTAAGGACATCTAGAAATAACCCCACAGGGATAAATAGAGAGGTGTTATAAAAAGGTCAGGACAAGTGTTGTAAATTTTGGCAAGTAATGTGAACACTGCAGTGACAGTTTACTTTCTCCTCTCAAATGAGCGAGAGGACAAGGTAAACAGAGAATGACCAAGATAATCCAGACACCCCTTAAATCGAACGCTCCACACACCGTAAGAAGCTCTGTCTCTAAATCCAGTCTTCCTTCTTCCATCTGGGGGTGGGGAGGAAGTGCAGAACAGGTTTTCCCAGTAAAATCAGTTAGACACAGAGGCAGCACAGCCCCCTCGGAGCTGTGACGTGTTATCACGCTCCGCACAACTCACACTGATTCAGAAGAGTTGTAGAGCCAGGCAGAATCAGATTTTCCAGCCAATTTGCTGAATGTGATTAGATGCTGCCTCTTATTGTCAATTAGATGAATCACCATGACTGTGAAGATCTTTCCAACACCGTCCCCAGCAGAGCAACTACTTACACTCAAAATATTCCTGCTCTCACATATCGTAAGAGATCGCAAGCTTCTACTTAACAGAGAAATGAGTACAGGCCTCCGCTGAAACAAACGTAAGAAGGATTACAAGACAACATCAGCTTGTTTCCTCTCCTTCTGCCCCAAACCTGAGCACAGCACCATGGTGCATCCCGGCCTGGCTCCTTTGCTCCATTTGGGTTCCAGCCACAGGTCAGCGTTTCATGGAATCACAGAGTGGTTCGGGCTGGAAGGGACCTTAAAGACCATCTTACCCCAATCCATGTTTAGAGACACCTTCCACTATCCCAGGCTGCTCCAACCTGGCCTTGGACACTTCCAGGGATGGGGCAGCCACAGCCACAGGGCCTCACCACCCTCACAGGGAAGAGCTTTCTCCTGATATCCAAACTCACCCTGCCAGGCTGGACCGCCAGGTCACTCTGCTGTCCCTGCCACCTCACCCCGGTTCCCCACAACCCCTCTGTGCCCCATTGCCGGCCAGAGCAGCTCGGCCTCCGGGAAGGAGCCCCGTTCCCAAGGGCCTGAGCCGGTGCAGAGCCGGGCCAGGGTCCCCTCGGAAGGAAGTGGAGGGGAACTCCCAGGGAGGGAAGATCTCCCTCGGAGGGAACTCACGGGAAGGACGGAGAGGGGCTACTTACAAGAGCGTGTAGCGAGAGGACAAGGGGGAGTGGGTTCAAACTGAAAGAGAGCAAGTTTGCATGACATATCAGGAATTCCACCCTGTGAGGGTGGGGAGGCCCTGGCACAGGGTGCCCAGAGAAGCTGCGGCTGCCCCATCCCTGGAGTGTCCAAGGCCAGGTTGGAGCAGCCTGGGACAGCGGGAGGTGCCCCTGCCCGTGGCAGGGGGTGGAACGAGATCCCCTTCAAGGCCCCTTCCAACCCAAACCTCTCCACGACTCCCTGAACCCACAGCCCCGGCGCGGCCCCGACCCCGCCGCCATCCCNGGGAGTAGTGCACGACCACGGGTGTAAATGGCCCTGAGCGAGGGGTGTCTGTGGGGCACGGGGCCCTGGGGAGAGGTCGGTGTCCAAGGCAGCGCTGTGGGTAGAGGTACCCCGTGTGAGCAGGACATGACCGTGGGTGTAAGTGGTCCTGAGGGGGGTGTAGGTGATGCTGAGGGTGTGTGTGAGGTACAGGACCCTGGGGAGGGGGTGTGGGTACCCCTGGGGTAATGCACGGCCCTGGGTGTGAGCGGTACTGAGGGGGGATGTGGGGGGGGTACATGGCCCTGGACAGGCGGTTGTGCCCAAGGAATGGGGTGTGGATACCCCTGGAGACAGGACACAGCCACAGGGAGGGATAATAAGTGGCCCTGGGGGGGTTGTGTGGCCTTGGGGAGGGTGTCTGTAACCTTGAGGAAAGGGGCTGATGTGGTCCCAGGGAGGGAAGTGCAGGGGTACGGATGGCCCTGGGGGTGTCCTCTCCTGGAGGAGGGGGGAAAGCCTGTGTCCCCCTCAGGAGTTGTGGTGTGAAGGCCTCCAGGGCCCTGTGAGGAGGGTGTCCATGGGAATAGTGGGTGGAAGGGGCTTTTTGCTTCAGTGCTTTCCCCCCCCTGCTCCTGCAGCTGAGCAGGTGCTTTGGGTCTCTCCTGTGCCCGGCAGGTGCTGGAGCAGCTCCAGCCTGGGGCACTGGGCACCGTGCTGGAAGCTGAGCTGAAAACAGAAGGGGGAGCCCAGAAGAAATACATAATAAAGCAGGTGAGAGGGTTGTTAGGAAAACAAGAGTCGTGTTTGTCGTCTCCATGGGCATTTCCGATAGGGGACACGTGTCTGGCAGCTCAGCCAGTGGGTGAGGACAGGCTTACACCTTCCTGCGCTGCTTTTTTGGAAAATGGGAGATTCAGATCAGTTTACTGGAGTCTTGAGGCTCAAAGTGGGGAAAGGGCAGGGGCTTATTTAGGCCCATTCAGTGTGTTCTCACTTCAGCTCACCACTGCCCTGGCGGTGCAGGAGAAGCACTGGCCACCTGTTGCAAACACATTTAAAACTGTTTTACGCACCTCCTAATAACACTGCTCCAGACATTAAGAGATTGCAGCCATCGCTAAGAATTTGTCACTTCACACAGAATTTGGAGTCCAGTGGTCTTGACAAGATTGTTCTGGCTTGAAGTTCTGTCTGTGTGTTACAGTCTCATTCTCATCTTCCCTTCGGTGCAGGTTGAATGCATTGATCAGCACCAAGCAAATGAGGCCTTGAAGGAGGTACTGGTGCAGTCTTTCTCCACTAGTATTTCACTTGCAAAGACTAAAGTCTTAACAGTCTTTTATCTACAAGGATCAGCTAAGTCAATAATAAGTCAATCAGGTAGGACTATTTGTGGGGTGTTCTCTTTGCCCTCTGCTTGGGCTCAGGCCAGGGGTTTGTATTGATTGTGGTTATATTTGGATGTGTAGAGTCAAGTGGACAGATGAAAGAGTTTGTTTTGTGCTGAAGGCAAAGAGCAAAACTCACCGTTTTGGCCTTTAAGCTGTAGGAGAACCTTGATCTGTTTAGTTTATTATTAGTAACTCAATTTCTAGGTAACATATTTCATGGTATGTCCATTTCTGAGTTGGACCTTTTTAATGTGGATGACTTGACTCATTTTCTTTCTTTGTTGCACTTTTTGGGGGGGTGCAGCCTCAAGTAAGAAGCAACACCAGAAATACTCTTAAAATACCAAAAATTGTTTCAAGAAAATACGTGAAATAGCACATGATGGATTAGTCTCCGTGTCCAGTATGCATGGCATCTGGAGTTGGAGCTGGGTGAGAATACACATTCTTCATTCTGCTCAGAGGTGTGACCTCTTTCTGCACCAAAACTGGCATTACTAATAACATTTCATCCAGTTTCCCTGCTGTGGTGTCTATTGAAACAAATACTGAATTAAATGGAGCTGTGCCAGCTGGGAGTGTGGCCCTTCACAGGTTTTCCTCCATGTCTGCACAGCCCGTCACAACTGCAGGAGAGTCACTGGGATTCTTTTTACCTCCCACATAACCAGCAAATTCACTGAAGTAATTAGGAACTGTTAGAGCCTTGCACAGAAACCACCTTCAGGGAGATAAGGATCGCCCTGGTGTCGTGCATGGGAGTTACAGGAAATTGAGGCAATGCTAGAAAAATCATCCTGAGTTATATTCTAAGAAATATTTTTCAAGGAATGAGCTGTTTGCACAGCATTTCCCCTGGATCTGTTTGTATCCTTGAATCTCACAAGGCTGTTGCAGCACTGAGTAGAGTCTTAGTGAAATACTTTAACTCAACACTTGTGAATGCAAAGATTTAACAGAGCTGGTAGCTTGATCAGAAATGTGACATGAACAAATCAAAACTGGCTTAGGGTGTTATTTAAGGTCCTGTTAATGGAAAGGATTGTGTAGCTATAGAAAGCTCTCTGTATTTTATATTTTTTTTATTCTGTGCAGGCAATGGATTTGCTTAAACTTCGTCATTCAAACATCTGTACTTACAAGGAAGTGTTTTTGACTTGGAATAATAAGGTGAGAATGGAACAGGATTGATTAAACTGGGACTAGTGGTTTCTATTCTGGGCACATGAGCATTTTTACAGGTTTAAATTTGGGGTCATTGCTGTGAGGTGTTAAAAAAAGGTTATTTGATTTAAAACAAGCCTGATTTTTTTAAAGTCCTGAATAAACACACTGAAAAGCTGTGAATGTCCATGGGTTGGAGTATCGGCTGCTGACTCTCAGATTCTGATGTGAATAAATGTGCAATTCTGATTTTCATGCCTGTATGAAAACCCTTTTATAGGGGACCACAAGAAGCTGAAAGCCCTGACTTGCTTATTTTCAGCTTTTCTTCAGTGTTGATCTGATTTGAATTGTCCCATATTGCTTCAGATGAGGTGGTTGATAGCGGTGGTTTCTTTGCTGTATTTTTAATGACAGAAATGAAACTTCTTCACTGTGAGAGATTAAAGATCTCAGAACACTTTGGTGGGTGTGATGTGCACCAGGACCAGTTTGCCAAGTGCTGGGGTTTGTCTTTCTTACTGGCTGTGTTGTTACCTGCAGACAATTAGTCAATTTAGGTGTAATGTTTAATTACAGGTGTCATCTCTGTTCCTCTGTCTGGTGATGCAGCACTCGGGCCAAGGAGATCTTTCAGCTCTAATCAAAGAAAAAAGGCAGAATTCAGAGAAGATAACAGACATGGTAAAAACCTCAGAAGAGGCACTTGAACCGTGCTGGACTTTTTGTTTTATGCTTCTTCCTCAAATTCCTCCCTAAAATCTTCAAAGCACAGGAGGGTGGTTTTGGCAACTCTCTTTCAAAGCATGTTTAAAATTATTCTGTTTGTGTTGCACTTTCATGTCTGTTCCCCTCAACAGGTGGTTCAGAGGTTCCTGGGACAGATGGTGGATGCTTTGTTTTATATACACAAGCAAAATATTTTGCACAGGTGAGCAGGAATCTTGTTCTCTTTGGCTGCCAGGTCGTTGCTCTCTGCAGTGATTGTTGGCTCAGCACAGTGCTCAGAATTCTACTCTTCCAAAAGGAGAAATACAGGGGAGAAATGTCTAGATTAGTTTCCTGTGATTTCTGAAGTTATCTCTTTCTTGTTTTGCCTGGAATTATCCATTTGAATGAGGATTTTTTGAAATACACACAAAAATCGCCTGTCTCTGTCAATGCTGGTATTTTGGTCGTTGTGATGAACAAAATTTACTTTGTGTATTTAAATTGCTCAGATCAAGTTGTGTCACAATAATAAGTTTGAAAGCATTTAAAGAAGAAAATACATAATTATATTTTTGGTTGGTTATCACTTGTATATTAAATAAAGCCAAACAAAAAATCCAAACAAAAAATGTCCAATTTTCCCCCACAAAAAATGAGAATTAACCAAAAAACAACCACCACAAACCCCAAATACAGCCAAAAACACCCCAACAAACCAACCCCTCTGATGTGTAAAGATGTTGGGAATCTGTAGTTATGTGTCATTAGGCTCTAATTTCACAGGCTGACAGAAAATATTTGTGTTGCAGAAATCTCAAGCCATCAAACATACTCGTGACTGGTGAAACCTCCTTCATGCTCAGTGACTTCAGCACAGAAACACTTATGAAAGATGAGATGAAATGGAAGATAAGAGTGGAAGAAAGTAAATACTTGGTTTGCTTTTTTTTTCCTTTCCCCTGCTGTATTTTTACAAATCCAGTTGTGGTGGATATTTTTAATAATTATTTTTATTCCTCAGAGAAAAATTAGGAGAATGAGGAAAGTTATTTTCCCTTAGAAAGCTGTCCGTTAGTTAGAGTGTGTTTTGTAGGCTTTGTGGCATAAAAGTGTCTAATCTCTGCAAATATCCCTGAATAATTTTAAGACACAAACCAATTGCCTGCAGTCTGGGCATGTGGAGGAGCAATGTCCGCAACATCACCTTATTTCGACAGGTAGCAAGTCTTGGATGGCTCCAGAAACATCTGGATTTTCTTTCACTGAGAAATCTGACATCTGGTCCCTGGGCTGTGTTCTGCTGGAGATGGTGACCTGCTTTATTCTGAAGGTGTGGAATAATGTTTCTTCAGAGCTTTAAAAGCCCGTGGGCCCTCCAGGGTGTCTGTAAATGAGGGTGTGAGAGCTCCTGTGGTACTGTGCCCTTTGCAGGCAGAAGAGATCACTTCCTTACTGCAGGATATCAGGCAGGACAGCAGCTCTCTGGAGGGAGTCCTGACACTGATGCGAAATGCAGACAACAGTTATTTGCCTTTATTTCCGGTTTTATTGATGATGCTACAGATTGAGCCCAGCATGAGACCCACAGCCAAGTGAGTTCTGGCTGCCTTCCCTCTGTTTTGTCCTGATCCCCACCTACCTCCACAAACTGGGAATGTTACTGCTGTTGGAAAGGGGCTGAATCAAGAGAACTCAATTTTGCTGAAGCAATTGAAATAGTCAGAGACTTGGTGTTCATTCAGAAGTGGACACTGATATGCAGAGGTGTCCCTTTATTTTTTTATAACATTATAAATTCATGTTCTACACAACTGTAGGAGCCATTCACTTGAAACCTAGTGCGGCTTGCACAGTTTCATTGTGCTCTTTCATTTTTTTTGAAATAAATTGTTTAAGTTCTGTCAGAAATACTCTAGACTTCAAAGAGGTTGTATTAATTATTTTATTTCAAAATGAAACGAAGCCTGTAGATTTTTTTGTTTGTTTTGTAACTCAGCAGTTCTAACTTTTTGTTTCTCCATTCCAGGGATCTGGTTGATGTTCCATTTATTAGGGAATGCCTGACTTTTGTTGGTGACACTTCGGTAAAACTGAAAAGGTCTTTGCCTTCCAAAATAACAGAAGTGCTCCTCGAGGGAGGAATTGGAAATGTTCTGGGTAATAAGGGGAACAAGATCAATGTAATGCTGGTTTTCATAGGAAATAGACCCTTGTGCTTTCCAGCCAGGATGTATCCCACTTGGAAATGAATTATTGGACATTCATTATAATTGAAATAAAATGGGATGCTGTTTGGAGGGAGGATCACTATCCAGCCTTTTCTCTAACCTCCTGTGATTGCACAGGTTAAATGGGATCAGAAAATGGGAGCCTCACTCACTTGTCTGCATTGTAACACGGGATCTGCTCCATTATTTTCCTTCTAAATAAGGAAGATGTTATTTTAATCTGAAAAGGCCATTGGAATAATGCATTTAAACTCCTCTCCCTGCTCTGATTTAATATCCCAACAGGTCCCCAAAATATATAATGTCAAATATAGTGTGAATCACAGCACTTTGTGGTATTGAAATGTTCGTGTTGGGGGAAAAGTTTTTCTCTTTTCAACGACCACAAATTACATTTTTTTCATCCACGTGAAGTTGCATCTTGCACAAAATAGAGAGAATTTAAGCCGGTTTTGTAAGCGTGTGTAATGGTTAGAAGAGTTTTCCTGGTTTATTAGAATTCATGGAGGCTTCCTGGAACATTGAAGAAGTCCAGGCTAAAGGCATTCAGCACATTGCCAGCTTTGTAAAGGATAAAAGTGGTAAGGCATTATTTTATTAATGCATTTATTCTGCTCCTTCCTTACATTGTTGAGATAATAGGAAGATGAAAAAAAAATTCTCATGACAATAAAGGGGAATGAAATTGCTCTTTTGCTTCAGCTCTGTCTTGTTAAAGACAAGAGATTTCCCACAGAGGTTGCAAAATTCACTCTGTGTTCTACCTCTACATGTGTTTTGTTCTCTTTGGCTCAAGAATCTTGTCTCAAATGATTTCTTTCCCCCACAGCCTTCCCCTATCTGCTCAAATTCACACAAGTGATCACTTTTGCCATGAAAACTCACCTGACTTCTCTCAAGTTACAATTTGATGGCTGCAAGTTATTGCTTGAAATTCTCAGTCAAGGTACAGTTACAAGACTTCCTCCTTCTCCTGGGTCATACAGCCTGTCTTTTGTGAAGATTAATGCAGCAGATAAGGTTTGAAATGGGTAAAATAATGATTTTAGGGGATAAAATTAAAGTACTAAAGGAAGTGAACCAGCTGTCTGGGTTCTCATGAACTTCCTTCAGGGCTGGCATCAATGTTTTAATTTTAAATCGAAGTTCTGATCTTAGGCAACTGTTTTGTTTTCATGTTATGTAGAGTGTTACTAGAGTGCATAAATAAAAGTCTCGGTGGTTTAAATTTCAAACCATAAAAGGGTTTTTTTTTTTTTTTGGTCCTGCTGTCGCTGTCATGGCAATTTACCCCCATAACAGCTGATAGTGACACCAGCTTGGAAATATAGGAATTATGTTCCAGAAAATGGAATTTAAAGTAACTTTTGGATGTGTCATATGAACAAATGATGTTAACTGAATGTTTTGCTCTGTTGATATGGCAGAGGTTGTTCAGGTTTTATTCAAAGCCCCTGAAATCTTGGTTCTGTTCCAATGTTTCTGGTGACAGCTCTGGCACAGGGTGTGGTGCTGGCCCTGGATAAGAGAGTGACCAGCTGCCTGTCAGCCACAGTGAGGAAACACTCTGGAAATGAAGAGTTACTGGCATTGCTCTGCACTTTATTGATGATGGTTTCAGCCAGTGGTGGGTCACCTTGTTCATTTTTTGGGAATATTCGTGTGGTTTTGCCTTTTGAAACAAATCTGAGACATGTGAGGCCATAGACCCTGGATTGTATTTTTGACTGCGCCATGATGTATTCAAACCATTCTACCTAATTTCTCTACTTGGTTTATTTTCCCTCCAGAAATTTTCATTGCTAAATATTTCTAGTATTTTTCACGTGCTCTCAGTGTCAACTCAGCAGACTGTTTTGATAAATGGTTACATAAGGATTTAGCAGCAAGGGGATAATATTAAAATACAAATTTAAATTACAGAGAGTCCCATCTAAGACCAAAGCTGGGTTAGTTGGAATAATTAAAATGCAAACATGTGAAAAACTGTAATTTATACCCTCCCCGTTTCTTCCCTGTTGTGTGAGTTTAAGTCTGTAAGGAAGAAGGATGACCAAACATCCATTTGAAAGGATCAATTAACACTGTGCTTAAGTGTATCTTGTTAAAGAAATCAGTCTATTTGTTGCTTGCTTTTGTCCAACTGATGGTCTCATGTTACCGTTTGTTATCACCGATTAAATACGGTCAGTGCTGCCCCTTTCAAGGCCAGAGAGTGGGACAAAAATACTGCATTCTGTGGAATTTATTTTTCTGTGGGTTTTTTTTTTTTCAGAAGTAGCTGCAGAGAATCTAAGGGACGCTGGGATAATTCCAGATCTTCTGTCAATTTTAAGGCATTTTCCTCACAACGAGGAGATCTGCTTCTCTTGCTGTGGAGCTCTCTGGAGTTTGGCTGTGAGTGGTAAGTGGAACACAGCAAGTATTGTTCCCGCACTCATGTGACTGAAGGCAGCAGGTATTGTGCCTAATTGAGTTCAGACGTTTCTACTTGCTGGGACTGCATTTTTCTCCTTGCTCCCATTGCTGCTCCCATTGCTGTTCCTGTTGAGTTGAAAGGGTTTGGAATGAGATGATTGTGAAGTGATTCCATGATTGTGATTCTGGAGGGTTGTCTCCACAGCACTACTTGAGTAACTTTGTGATCCAGACTTAAATGTCAGAAAAATAAACACTGATGCAGATTTCTTTTAGCAACCTTCTACATTGTGAGGTGTCAAAGTCAAACATTGACTGTTCAGGCCAAGCTCTGGCCTGATTTATTCCTGTAACATGTTCTTGTACAGGTGTGTGATGTTCTGATCATCAAGGAAGGCTCAAAGCACAGTTTTGCACAATTGGAATTGGTGTGTTTAATTCCCTCTGTGCAACAGGTCGCCCATTTGATACACGTGATGAGCTGAACATCCACCCTGCAGACAATGTTCTGTCAAAACACAGGTTATTTCTGGAGGTTTCTTGCTGTGATCCCCATGCATAATTTAAATGGCAAACCCCCTGGTTCCTGCAGTTCAGCTTTCTCCAGTAAACATGACTATTTATTACTTCTGTAACGTTTGGTTTGGGTTTGTGCATGAGATCCCTTCCCTCTGCTGCTGTCCAAACTAACATGATGCATTTCTGCAATGCCAACACTCATTAAGGCCTTACTGATATAATCTGACATACAATGATATTATTACTTGGTTAAGTAACTGCCTGATGCATTTGCTTTTTGTAAAGGTAATTCAGAGAATAATGCAGAGCAAGCACTGCTGGGAAGTGCTGTCCCTGTCACCTCTGCAGTCCTGCAGAGGCACCTCCAGAATGGAGCAGTGGCAGAGTCTGCTTGCTCGGCTCTGTGGGCACTGTCACTCCAAGGTGTGTTTTCCCAGTCTCCTTGTCCCTTGGGTGTGGAAAAGGCTCGTATGTGTGTCTGTCTGTCAGTGGGGATCCCTGAAATCCAGAGCAGGCTCTGCAGATGGCAGCAGAGTGAGGAATTCACATCCTCTCTTAACCGCTCTCCCTTGAACTTGCTCCCTGGCTCCCTAATGAAGCAATTTTTGTTGAGCTGTGGAAATTCAATCACCAGACGCTGCCAGTGGTGACTGTGTTGATGGGCAGCCACCCCACCCCAGGGTAGAGCATTCTGGCTTCTCTCTCAGCACAAGAGTCCCATTAGTGTTGCTCCTTTGCACACAGCATTAGGGTTCTGCAGCATGGCCTGGGAGGTTTGTTCTTATGCCATTTGCTCTGTTAATTGGCAACAATATGTCAGATTAGAAGAGAGCACATAGCTAATCATCATGTGCACTAGGGGAACCCATCCTTGAAGTATTACTCTATTGTCACATCTACTCTCTGTCCTCGTGCCATTGTTGCACTGAGAAGAGCTGAGCAAAACTCCCTCAGCAATCTCATCTCTAGGCCTCACAAGCAGAATAGGTTGGGTATCCAGTACCCTCCATTCCTTTTGCTTTGGAAAATATTGACGTTTTGGGCTTTCCTGTGTGTTTGGTTTGGGTTTTTTAAAGGTTGCTTAGCTGACCATGACTATGAGCCCACAACAGTGATTTTGCTGGATGCACTCAGGACAAACCCAGAAAGAGCAGCACTGGTGAAGAATGGCTGCCTGGCACTAGCCAGCCTTCTGAGGGTGTCAGGTAACATTTAGTAATTCTGTGCTAATTAACTACAGATCAGCTCAGAAGTGGATGTTTCTGTATAGACAAATATTCATAGTGGGGTTGGGATTGAAGTCTGCTCTCCCAAATGAATCTTTTCTTGCAGAACTGAAACAGGAAATTGTGAAACTGGAGTTGGGAATTTATTTTTCCCATGGACTGGAGAGTTTGTGACACCCCCTGCCTGGAAGTGTTCCAGGGCCAAGCGGGATGGAGCTTGGAGCAATCTGGTCTAGTGCAAAGTGTCCCTGCCCATGTTGGGGGTTGGGATGAGATGGAATTTCAGGTCCTTTCCTACCCAAACCATTCTGTGATTCCATGAACCCAGCATGCACGAGAACTGTTGGATCAGCACAATCTGCCCTGTTGGTAACCTGAGTGTGCTTTGGTAGTCAGGTATTGTATGATGGTGTTTTAACTGTGTAAAAGAGTGGAGCTCAATCCATGTGAAAATAAACATGAAGCCCACTCCTGCCATGCAGGACAGTGTCACCTCCATATGTTGTTTTCTACTTATTGCACAGATAGGCCTCAGAATAGTTTTTAGGACACCTGAAAATAAGGGCCATGACTCCCTGAACACGACACGTGTGCGAGCTGGTGAGGGCACTGGGATCATGCAGTCTGCAGCCACCAGTGAGCCCAGCAGTGTTTGTCTTGCTTTCAGAAACAGCAGCTTTGACACTTATAACAGACTCAAAAGGCAGTGGAATAGACCTGATCAAAGGTATCTGCCACCTTCACTTCGATGATCCAGCAGTGGTGGGAGCTGTCTGTCTGCTGATGAAGGAGATGGCTCAGTATGGTGAGATGGCTGGTGCTGTTTGTTGAGTTTCCTTCTCTCCCCACCCCCAAAACCAACAAAACCATAAGAGCAGCTGCTCAGGGACATGTTAGTTGTTCTCAGGAAAGACCTATGTGTCTGAGAAAGGAGGAGGAACTGAGAGTTCATCCCACTGCTTCCAAATAAACATCACTTTGATGTTAAAATGTTCTGACTTCATCCAATCTTGCCCTCTCCTGGTGTAGACCCACCCTCTCCCTGTGCTTCTTTAGCTCCTGCTCTGGTGGCAGGTGTGCTGTAACCATAAATTACCCTTTTCAGATGATGTTGTGCTGGATATGCTGTCCCAGAAAATGGAGAAACTGCTGTCTGAAATAAAGATCCAGTTTCCATTTAGCACGGTATGGAGTGGGTGCTTAGTACATTATGTTATTTCTATTTTCAAGTAGCTGGAATTACACAGTGCACAAATTTGGAGAATTGGCTGCATATGGGCTAAAGAGTGAGTTTGTAAGAACAGCTCAACTTCTGAGAGCAAATCATTGAAAGGGTGTTTTTCTTCACGCTGTAATTTCTTAAAAACTATGTTCTGGTCTCTTGCAACACCAACACTGACTATCTTCTTCATACTAAACCAGGCTAAAGTTTACAGGAAAAAAAAAGAAAAAGCATAAGTACATTACATCCAGTTTATTAAAATACTCAAACCAACAAAACCTTTCTGACAGTTTGTATGAAGATGAACTTATATTAAATTTCAACAAGTAGTTACACTGAAAAAAGGAAAAACCAGGAGAGTTATTGGAGCTGTTTAATGTGTTACGCTAATATTTCCTTGGCAATGGCTTGCTGTCAAGAAACCAGCAATTAGAAGCTTGTTCATCAAGCCAATAAAACGGGTTAGTCTTAACTTTGCTGGTTTAATGATGCATTTACATAATTTATCTCCAAGACGGTTACCAACTGCTCCAAGATGGTTACCAACCATTTCAATGAACATTGCAGGTACAAGGGAGTGCAGGAAAAAATAATCACAGATGAGAGGAAAGCCCCTCTCCTGTTGTAAACCCACCTCATTGTTACAGCAGCAGCCACTTTAAAGACCTACAGTAACACACAGTGTATTTATTAATATAAATGAATACAAAAATAAGTGAAGCAACAAGGTAATCTTCTATTTGTCTCACATTTCTCTCCAGGAGATAACAACCCTCGTGGATGCAGCACTTTGGAAACTTCAGAAGTGAAAGAAACTTTTTGTCTAAGAAGAATTTCTTACACTTTCTTGCATATAAAAGTCTGGATCCTCCTGAAATACTTTAAAAATCTTTTTCTCACCAGAAAGATGACTGTTGGACTATTAATATGTAAACAGGTGTATATATTGTGGTTTAGGTACCACAACTGTGTGACTAACAGCAATAACTAACAATTTACCTTTGGAAATAAAGATTTTAGTCTTGGGAATTTTGACAAAGCACTGACAAGTTTCTTCCCTGATCTATCATAGTTTACAGGGTTTTTTTTTAACTTAATTGGCGTATCTTGCCTTTCAGAAATGGAACTGCTGAAGTTCTTAACAAATGCAGGCATTTGTTACAAATGTTGTTTGCACACAGGAGCAGGAATGAAGCACAGGAACCATCCAGAAGGGACACCAGCAGGATTCTTGGATGGCAGCATTCCCACAACAAGTTAGGAAATGTCTTTGGATTGATTTTAGGAAGTGGCTGCTGTCAGTTCTGACTTGTCTCTAAAATTGTCCTGGAATGTGACACGAAAGCAGCAAATGCTGCAGATGAATCCACAGGGTAGAATCCTTCGAGTTCTACAGTTTTTTGTTGTTGGCTTTGTTCTTAACAGCAGCTTCCCATTTCTTTTTCTCCAAGGTGTACAGTCTCATAGCTGCTTGTGCATCCTGGATCTGAAAGGGAACAGAACCAACAGGAGCTTAATGAAACACAGCTCTTAATAACCACAGAATCCCAGAATGGTTTGGGTTGGAAGGGACTTTAAAGATCATCTTGTTCCAGCCCCTGCCATGTCACCTTCCACTAGACCAGGATGCTCCAAGCCCTGTCCTTGGCCTTGAAGACTTCCAGGGAATGAAGGACAGGGA
This sequence comes from Pitta sordida, assembly GCA_013390025.1. Taxonomy (NCBI): domain Eukaryota; kingdom Metazoa; phylum Chordata; class Aves; order Passeriformes; family Pittidae; genus Pitta; species Pitta sordida. The sequence continues at coordinate 28,124 of WEKX01000690.1, forward strand.
CTGAACCCAGATCCCAGAACAGTACATTGTAGATGTACCAAAAATGTGTGTTCTGAGGAGATACTCACTGAGCAGTGCTCTGATGTCTGCACCTGGACGTTGAGCAGTGCCTCACAGAGCAGCTTCAGCGATGGCCTTGAACTCTAAAGACAGAAAAGAACATGGAACCAGGATTTCCCCAGATGGGAAAGCCATGGAATTTTGTGCACAGATGTTAGTGATAATGTCAGCACTTGTCAGTGTTTGAAATACCCTAAGTAAGCATTAGACTAAAGGGGTATTGGCAGGTGACAAAAAGCTGGCATCCCTGTTCCAGGGGGGAGAGAAGGAACAGGGATGGGTGGAGGCACAGGAGTGAGCCAGCAGCTCCAGTCAGGTGAGCTGCACATTCCCATCAGTCTCTTACCTGGACTCTCTCTTTGAAAGGCTTGTACCTCTGTGTGTCCCGTATCTTCTTCTGAGGGTGATCAAGAAATAGGACCTACAAGAAATTACATTTCCAGTCCCAACCATGCCCACTGCATGAAACCTTACACAGCTGAGCTTACAGCTGCCTGCTGTTTCCTCCCATCCATTATTAGAGATACTTCTAGCTATTAGTGAGACACTGTCTGGATTCCAGATCCACAATTCCATTCAGAATGAGAAACAAACTGCAGAGACCACCTCCAGTGCTGGCACATCATGGCATTGGACACCTGTCTCTGGTAACTATGGATTGCTGGGCTCTGGGGACTAAGCAAAGCATGCACAGGGTTTTTTCATCCTTCTCCTTCCTTCCTGGCTCTGTAGGAGCAGATCAGTGCTGCTGCTGGGAACACATCTTGGAGGCTGAAGAGCTTGAGTGGGCAAGTGACTCAGGCTGTAACTGGTGCAGCATGAAAGGACCAGAACCTGAGAGCACAGTGGAGTTCCCAGGAGCTCAGGTGTGTTCACCTGCTCCACAGTGATGGATTAGAAATGTAATCACTGTGAAATGTGCAGCCATGTACCTTCAGATCATTCCGTAGAGCGTGTCCGACTAAAATCCTTCCCTTCAGGATGTCAGCGACCTCCTTCTGAACAGTTTTAAAATCTTCACCTAAAAATGCCACACAAGGAAACCCTTTCCATCAGCAACTACAATTAAAGCACTGAATCTTTTCTGTGAGAGCAGCTGTACCCCTGGGACTGCAGTTATGCAAATTGTACAGTACACTAAATCCTCTGCTTGTTAGAACACAGAGTTCCAAAAAGGGCACAGCAGGAGAAGGAAATAATTTTTGTATTATTCCCAGACCACAATCTACCAGTTAATTTTTTCAAGGGCATTAGGGCTCACTCTAATTCTCCCCAGTTTTTCTTAGTGTTAAGTTTAACATAAATCTTAGTGTTTTGTTTTCCCAAAATAAGTCTAAAACTGTTCCAAGCTCAGCCAGTGAGGCTCCTGTACCAGCCTAAATTGTCCCTCTTTAAAGAACATTCTCCTACCTGTATTTAGGTGCTGAGGGCGGATGCCACTGACAGCTGTCCTGTAGTCAGTCACCTTCTCTGTGGGCTTCACATACTTGTCATAGATGCACTTCCCAAACTGGTTGACGATGGACACCCGAGCCACAATGCTGTCCTCGCCCTTGGGGCCCACTCCCACCATCTCACAGTCCATGGCCACGGCTCTTGTCAGCCTGAAGGACAAAGGACAGCTCAGTGACAGCCCTGTGCAGTTCACAGCGTCCCCACGTTGATACAAACAGGGAGATGTCACCTCACACCGTGCGCCTGCACGTCAGTTATTAGCAGCTCATCTCAAAGTCTGGGCTGCCATCCCTCCCTCTGGAACGCCACTCACCCATCGGAAGCGTTTTCCTTAACCAGCACCTGCTCCACAGACTCTTTGGACTGGCCCGTTTCAAGTCCCAGGTTTCTTCTGGCAATTTTTGCTGCTTCAGGTCCTATTGCTGCTTCAATATCTTTTGGATCAACGTCATCAAACCAGATGTCAGCCCTGGTGAGAACAGACTTAATTACATTTATGGTCTTAAAGCAGGCTGGTGTACAAAAAGCAAGTTAATTTTTTAAATCAAGAAATAAACTCTGAATAGTTTAAATAAACTCCCTCGTACTGTCACCTCTGCAGGTTTCTTGCTGAATTTGAGCAGCAAGGGCAACATGTGCCTTATTTCTCCCAGAATTTGGTCTGGAAGAGTGCAGTTGTTTTGAATGCACTGTACTTCTTATGTCAACACCCCAAAAAAGAATATTGACATCTAGGTATGATGCCCCAAGTGCTTACTCTGTGGGCTGCTCCTCCACGTGTTCCTCAGCTTTCCTTTTCTTATGTTTGATTTCACTGCTTTCCTTGACAACACTGACGTTTTTCTTCTTTTCTTTGCAGACTTTCCCGTTGCTTTTGTTGGCATTTAAAATCTTACTCGCTGCAGCTCCCTTGGCTTTTGCTTTGGCCAAAGGAGGACTGTGTTTAGCAGAACCATTGTCCATTTTATTCGTGGATTTTGCTTTTCCCACATTCCCGTTCCCACTGATTGCTTGGACTCCTGGGCTTTTGGCTGCTTTGACTGGCTGCTTCTTTTTGGTGTCTGTTTGACACGTAGAGAGGGACTCGTTGGAGCTCTTGGCCTTTTGTTTCAGTTGCTGAAATGGTAAAAGTAAAAAAGGATGAAGGAAAAGAGCCTGGAAAGGAGAAGGTTTTGGGGTGACCTAATTGTGGCCTTCTAGTGACTGAAGGGAGCCCTCAGGAAAGATGGGAAAGACTATTTGTAAGAGCCTGGAGTGACAGCACAAGGGGGAATGGCTTCCCACTGCCAGAGGGTTGGATGGGACATTGGGAAGGAATTCCTGGCTGTGAGGGTGGGGAGGCCCTGGCACAGGGCGCCCAGAGAAGCTGTGGCTGCCCCATCCCTGGAAGTGTCCAAGGCCAGGCTGGAGCAGCCTGGTGGTGATGATGGTCAGCGTGTCCGTGTCCACGGGATGAGCTTTAAGCTCCTTCCAGCCCAAACCATTCCACATGTCCCTCCCCATCCCAGCCCGCCGGGGTCGGCTCCGTCTCTCCTCAGCCGCATCCCCCGGCCCCCCTCACCTCCTGCAGCGCCTTCCAGTTGGAGGAGAACTCCTGGGGGTTGCTGGGGGGACGCGCCGCCGCCGCCACCCCGGGGCCTTTCGGCGCTTCCCCGCGGCCCTTCTTCTTCCTCCTCTTCCTCCCGCCCTTCCCGGGGGCCGCGGCGTTTGGCGCCTGGGGCTCCGCGGGGCTCCGCTTCGCCATGCGGGGCCAGAGGGGCACAGCCGGGATCGGGGGACGGCAAATCCCGAGCGGGCCGTGCCTCCCGCTGGGGGACCGCGACAGCGCCGCACCGCCCCGGCGGGAAACGCC
>WEKX01000690.1:31671-51765 GCA_013390025.1 Pitta sordida
GCCCGGTTCGCTCTGCCCGGTTCGATCTGCCCGGTTCGCTCTGCCCGGTTCGCTCGGGACCGGTTGGCTCTTCCCTTGGGCTCCAGGAGATGATGCTCTGGGCCAACACTGGCCCCGCTGACGGCCGGGCCGGAGGGAGGGAGGGAGTGCGCGGCTCCCGCAGGAGGATGCTGATGGTGATGGTGATGCTGATGGTGATGCTGATGATGCTGATGGTGATGGTGATGATGGTGATGATGGTGATGATGGTCAGCTCGGCGCTGCGGGCGCTGGGGATGCTCCCGCTGGGGCTGTGCTGGCCCCGCGAGGTGAGTCCGGCTCCAGGACACGCGGGGTTCCAGGAAGGCTTTTCGTGTTTCTAAGAAAAATAGTAATAATAAACGTAAAAAAAAAAAAAAAAAGTAAAAAACCCCAGAAGCGACACGGCGCGTCCCGAGCCAAAATCCGGCCGAGCTCGGTAAAGATAAAGCTGTTTCCTCTGGGTGGCTGTTTGTGCAGCCTGTGCACAGCCAGCAGAACTTGGCGCTGGGACTTGTTGAGCTGTTTGCTGGCGGCCCTGCCAGGTCAGGGTCAGATATAGTCTTGTGTCCATTTGTTTTTATTAAAAAAAAAATGTAAAGCTCTTCTTCTTCTTCTTGCAGAAGTTCCTCAGTGCTTTGGATGCAGAAGCTGTTTTCTCTTATTTTGGAACCAGCTCGGTGCCTGATGGTATGCAGGGCTCTGTCCTTCCTCAATGTACAACACATCTGTCGGTTTATTTCTAATCCTGTACGTTTGATAATGCTGAGAACATTTACTAACAACGAGCATTTGGTGTTTCTGAGTGCCATTGCTCAGAGACCATCAGTGCTTCAGTGTGAGAGTGGCTGAAGAACTGGGTCAGAATTGAAAATCTGCCGAAGGAAACGTTAAATCCCTTTCCAGGTTTCTGCTGCAGTCCTGATTCTTGCTATTGGTGTTTTTCTACGAGATTAACAGATCCCGGTCTTCTGAGTGAGAAGCTTTAGACTAAAGATAACTTTAAATGTACTTATTTTTTTTTAATAAATGCACAGGGAGATGAGTATTCTAGGCCTGGATTGATGGTAGTTCAGAATTAAAATATGTTTCAAAGTCTCAAATTCCTAAAAGAAGGGTATTGTCTACTTGTGAGCTCACCTAGTGCTCATCCTTTCTGGCTTATGTTAATTCCCAGTCAGTAATACTTAACATCTGTGGAAGTAAAACTGTCTCAGCCTTTGTTAGATGAACTGTTCTCCTTATCAGAAGTGCCAATAAATCAGGAACCAGGTTCAGCGCTGTTGTCTGTTCTCAATCACGTTATCCGCACTTTGGAACACATGAAAGCCCAGGAATTCTTTGGCTGTTGCCACAATGACCCCAAAAGGCCACAGGTGTCTTTTGGAGAGTATTTTTCCCGGGGAGATAGAGCATTACATTCTGTTTCTGTGTATCATCATTTCTCACAACTATTCCCTGTGTTCTGTTCATTTCTTTCAGTGCCTGAGTTTGTTGTGGCTGAGCCAACTTGCCCTTGTAAAGCAGAGCACACCGGGCTGGTGCCCTGTCAGGTTGAGCACTGCTCCATCGAGGCCTGGGGAGAGCTCTATGCCTTTCAGTTTCTAGAGGACCGTGCCCTCCTTTCATCATCCTTTGTGAGCAATCAAGTGGTGAACTCTTCCTTCAGCCTGCTGAGGAGATTCCCAGGGAACTGCTTTGCTGGTGGAAACCCACTGCAGCCTCCTGGGGCCACGAGTAGAGTCACTTACTGTGAGGGGCAGCTGGTGAGTATGTCCTGAACTCCTCCTCATGAGCTGCTACAGCCTGTTCATGCACCGAACAAGTGAACCAGCCACCTAATCAATTTGAACATGACAAAGGATGTGGCCCTCAGCTCTTCACTGATAATAAATGTCTTTGGAATAACTCAGAGATGGAATTGTACCTTTTTAGCAAGGAGTTGTGGCTGTGGATGAGGAAAAGATTCACATCAGGCCAGTCAGAAGCAAAGATGTGGCCCTGCTGAAGGACCTCGGCTTCTCCAGACCCCACATTCTCTTCAGAAGTGCTGCAGGAGAAGCAGAGACAGCAAGAGGTAATGGACATGGAGAGAGGAACCTGCTTGGAAAAGCTGTCTGCTGGTAGTGGGGTTGCTTCCGTGAACTCAGAGGAAAAATTTGGATTTACAAATACACGAGTTTCTCACCTCACTGAGGTGTGACCTGTGGGTTACCATGTGGGGAGTTGTTATTTTGATGACATTGGTGTGTTATTAAACATGCTGGCAGATGAAAGAAACAAACAGAAGTGGGAAACCTGAGCAAGCTACCGGAGAATTGGACTTCCAGCTGTGTTCGGCCTTTGGGAAGAGGGATTGGATCCCTTTGATGTTGCATTTTAAACTCCCATGTCCCTTTGTGCTGTTCAGCAGGGCGGGTTCCCTCTCGCCTGCAGAAGAGGGCTGAGGGAGCTGTCAAACATCTGGAGCTGATGGTCGTAGCAGGCCCAGATGTTTTCTCCTACCACAAAGAGGACACAGAGCGGTACATTCTTGCCAACCTGAACATTGTGAGTAGCTCTCCCTTTGGAATGCTGTCCCAGGCTGTGTCACGGGCAGGACCAGGGGGTGCCCTCCCAGGGTGGCTGTGGTTACCTGCCCCTACCTAGGGCAGAGCACTGCTCCTGTGCAGGCCATTCCTCTCTGCCTCCCTTGGCACTGCCTGGCAAATTCCCCTTGCACAGGGAGCTGCACAAGCTAAAGAGGATGAGAAAAGCTTCGAGGTTATAACCATAAAACCTATGGAAAAAATGTAGCTCTTAATTTCATAAGTCAGATGTAGCAGCAAGAGTTTATCACCCCAGCCTTGATTCAGTCACTGCTGCTTTCGGTGGGATTGAACTGAATCCACTGAATTAATCTTACATTTTAATTTCAGTGGTTCATTTCTGTTACGGAATTTTTCTAAGTGTCTCCCTGTACTGTTATTATTTGTTTATGCATTTTCTGTGTGTGTAGTGAAACTTTTCTGTGCAGATTCTTCTCTCCGCTTCAGAATATCTGACAAGTCTTAACACCTTGTTAGACTCATCTCCTGACAGATTTATTTACATTTGCAGTGCATATGTTGATGTTGTACCTCCCAGTGATTTTACAGCTACCTTTGGAGGGAGTGCTTCCCTGTTCTTGGGAACACTGGGAGTCACTGAGGTGCCTTGTTTATTGAATCCTTTCCATCTCTTACCAGGGAGCAGAGCTGCTCAGAGATGCCTCACTGGGGGCTCATTTCAGGGTTCATCTTATGCAAATGCTGGTTTTGAGGGAGCCAGAGGTAAGCAGGGAGGACTGGCACTGAGTGTTGTCCGGGGGGTTTCCCAGAGCTGTTTGGAATGTGCAAACTTTTGCCTTCTCCAGGCAGAGGTGAACATCACAACCAACATCACCTCGTCTCTGATCAGTGTTTGTGAGTGGAGCAAGAAGGTGAACCCCCAGAACGACTCTGACCCACAGCACGCTGACATTGTCCTCTACATCACCAGGTGCTGGAGCTCCCCTGCCCTGGGAGGGACTGGGAGCAGGGACTGGGAGCAGGGACTGGGACCAGGGTGTTCAGCTGTTACCTCAGTGATGGTGACTGGCACTGGCTCTTGCAGTGTGGGCATAACAGAGTCTTTGGAAATGGGTTGATTCCTTTGTTTGGGGCTGATTCTCCTGCTCTCTGTGTGATGCAGTTAGTCAGAGATGCTGTTTCTTCAGTTTCTAAAGGAATTGGAATATCCCCCCAGGCTGGAGCAGACATTGTGTCCTTTCAGAGCAGCACAGCCAAACCCACTGCAGCTTTTTGTGGGTAGAAAAGTTGAACAATAACTGGAAGTGAAAAGTCACTGGTGTTTTCTGTGTATGATTTCTGGTGCTGCTCCCGCTCAGAGTATCACAGTGGTTTATCTGACTTTTAGGCTCCTTGCTCTAAAAAACCTTGGCTAAATTTGTCACATACAACCTTTCCTCAAGTGTGATGGCTTTGGTTTGCTGCTCTTCCTTCAAAGGGATGATGACACTGCTCTGTCCTTTGCAAACAGGATTAGGTCATTTTATTCTTTCCTGCCTGTCTGTGGACATTTTGATTTTTTTACTGTGGAATCATCATGAATTTTGAGCAGTGGGCGCTCCTGGGACCCTACTGCTGCAGTCCTGCTCCAGGGAACTCCATGTGTCAAAAGAAACATTAAGTGACTGGCAAAGTTAGGCCAGGAAAGTGCAAACAAATTCGGTTGCATGTCTAGACCTGACTTTATTAGCAGTGGTGGTTCTTTGCTCTTTTCCTCTGTATCTGTCTCTCTTATTTTAGATTTGACCTGGAGTTACCTGATGGGAACAAGGAGCTACGTGGAGTGACTCAGTTGGGTGGAGTCTGCTCCTCCTTCTGGAGCTGTGTCATTACCCAGGACACTGGCTTTGACCTTGGAGTCACCATAGCCCACGAAATTGGGCACAGGTCAGTAGGAAAGCCCCAGAGAAGCCCAGTGTGTTTTATTCAGGTAAAAATGTTCCCCATTCTGAAGAAAGAAAATGGTCTTCATGTAACAGGGAGCTTCCCTTGGGTTACTCTAACCTTTTGGAAACAGCTCCATGCATTCCTTGCATTCACGCCTGCTCTGTGACAATTGGAAGCTGCAAAGAGGAGAGGAAACCTGTGTGACAGCAGTAGAAGGAAGGGCTGCAGAGGGAGCTCAGTCCTTGCTTAGAGAAGGGAGGCTCTGAGGGAATCCAGCCTCTGGGTTTCCTCTCCTCAAGGCACTGTGCTGCTTCTGTTACAGCCTTGGAATCTCTCATGATGGAGAGGGGAATCAGTGCAGCAGCAGTGGTTACATCATGGGTTCAGCAGGAAACCACAACAGCATCGACCTCACCTGGTCGCCCTGCAGTCGGGAACAGTTCCTGGCCCTTGTCAGGTAAGGGAATGGTTGAATTCTGCAGGAAGCAGAGGGAGCTTAGGAGAGGAGAAGTCAAAGAATTAAAAAAAACAATACAGAAACATCAGGATCAATGAAAAGATTGTGGTTTGTTTATTTCTTGGCACTTGTTGCTGAGCTTAAACCCAGTTTTTACTTCGTGTAGCTGGAAATGACTTTGGTTAGTGACTGACGTGCCTGGGCTGTGTTGGATTTCTCAGACACTGGCTCAGCCTGGACATCTTATTTACAACATCAGAGCATCTATGTTCAGACAAGCCCTGCAGGCTGTGTGCTGGCTGTGTGCAGGAATGGGATATAACTTCAGCAGCAGGGAACTGTGAGCATCTCCAGGCAGCTGCTGCAACTAAATCCATCACAGCCCACAGCGAGCATGTGTTGTCTGGGAAAGCAGCAGCCAACTCCCAGAATGAGACTCGGCACAAGTTTGCAAACATGTCATTGTCCTCACTGCCCACAGCTGGGAAAGTGATATTCCTTATGTTTCTATCAGTACAGGCCAAACAAGCTGCTTAAATGACCTGCCTGACATGGAAGGCAGCATCCCTGGATGGAAGCCTGGCTTGTACTATGGAGCAGATGAGCAATGTAAAATAGCCTTTGGGAGTGTTGCCACAGCTTGCACCTTTGCTGACAGCAATGTTGTAGGTAGAAATTTGTCTGTCTTGCTAAGGGCAGCAGGGAAATGTTCAGGAGAAGTGTGGGGGGGGTTGATGACATTTTTATTCTGAAGGGATGGAAGGTGCTTTTCTGCCACGGATTTCCTGGCGAAGAACAAACCTCCAGAGGCTTTAAAAATGCTTCCCTTCTCTCCATCCCCTCCTTCCCCCACATAAATCTCCTTTAGGGTTTGCACAGTTGGGTGCTGCTGTACTCAGCTGGCCTGGCAGCGCTGGGTGCACTTACTCGGGGTCCTGCCTTGGGGAGCTCTCGTGCACTAGATTCCCTCAGCTTCCCTGCCATGGCTCAAGTGCCCTTGTCTGAGAAACACAGCATGGCTAATAGCTGCCACCTGGACATGGTTTGTTAATGAGGAAGCACTAAGGTGGGTGAAGCTTTAATTGCTTCAGTTGATCATCTTCCAGCATCACAGCTGGCAGTGACGGTCTTTTGACTTGCCCATAACTTTTGCCCATTAGCAGGAAAAATGAAGGAACTTGCACTGTTTGGTATCTGTGAGAAAACCTGGGACATGCACTATTTAAACTTGTGGGACTGCTGTGTTGATGAGCCTGAGTGACTCCCTGAACTCCCTGATTTTCTTGTCACACCAGGACATATGTAAAGTTCTCTCATGCCATGTACAACCAGCAGATAAATCCAGCTGTACTCGACTTCTCGTTCCCCTCTTGGATGGCACTGAGTGTGGGATCAACAAGGTAAGGAGGGATACTGGTGGGGTGGCAGAAGGGGGTGTGGGTGCTATGGAGCTCAGACAGCAAGACATTGTCAGTGGCTGAAAGGTGCTCTTTGCCCCTCGGACAGGGAGCTGAGGCCCTCCTGTCATAAACTGGTACCATTATGCCCTGATCTTGGTGTTTCCACCTTGTCTGTATCTCTGGAGTTGTTTTGCAATTCTGCAGCCTGATATCTGAGCTCTCCTCTAAGACTTTGCTTTTTACTTGAAATGACCTATTTGTGTTAAACTCAACCAAACGTTAGACCCTAATTAGGGATGGGACTCTTCAGCCTCTTGTGAGAAGCTGCCTCATGTATCCCGGGGTTCTCTGTTACTGGCCTGCCAAGAGATGGGGACTCGTGCCACTGCTGTGGACCCCAGCCCTGCTGGGTTCCCTGTGGTGCTGCTGCCATTTCTGTGTGTTCTTGGTCTTAGTGGTGCTCCAAGGGCCAGTGCAGCTCTCTGGAAGAACTGAACCCCATGGCTGTAGTCCATGGGCAGTGGTCAGCCTGGAGCCCCTTGTCCCCCTGCTCCCGCAGCTGCGGCGGTGGAGTCGTGGTGAGGCAGCGCTTCTGTAACAACCCCAGGTGAGGGGGGGGGACCTGGCTCTTGGCAGGGTGTTTGCAGGGCCTTGGGGCTGAGTCTTGCTCTTTGCTTGGCACAAACCTGCCTCTCTTGAGGAGTTCTGTCATTTCCAGGCCTGCTTTTGGGGGGCAGGAATGCCGTGGTGCCAGTGTCCAGGCCGAGGTGTGCAATACACAGGTAAATGGAGCTCATCCCTTCACCTGAGCTTTTCCCTTAACACTGCTTAACCCTTTCAGAGCTCTATGGCTTTTGGCTGTACTCAACAGCTGACTTCTCTGGGAAGGAGGACTAAAGATGTGGTTGTTTGACAACAGGAGAGGTATTTGTGCCCCTGAAGACAGCAGTCTTATTTGATAGCATTGTTCATGTGTCATGAAGCATTTTCTCTGTGTCCCCATAGCAGGACACACGCTGAGAAAGTAGTGACTCACTTAATGGTGGTTTTCTTCCGAGAGACTTTCTTTCATTGTTCCTGTTTTCCTTAACTATTTATTTTGTATAAATAGCAAAGATAGCAGCTTCCAAACACAATTCTCTGCATATCCTGCAGATTGCCTTTAAAGTGGTTTTCTTTATTTGCAGTTGTTGTGGTGTTTTACTTATATTCTGCCTTTAGCTAGTGGGTAAAATGCTACTTTGGGATTCTGTGCTCAGTCACTTCCTTTCCTTGCCCACACAATTCTCTCTGGGATTCAGGCCTGTCTGATGACCCAGCAGGATTTTATGGCTGAACAATGTGCAGCAACAAATTTAAAGCCCCTGTATCTTACTGGAGAAACGCCATCCTTTTATACCTGGACTTCTGCTGTTGGCTTTGCCAAAGGTAAGGAAAGTCTGAAACCCTGGTTTGTTTGTGCAGGGAGCACTCAAAGACCTGTCTGTACTTTGAAGTTCCAAGTGGTTTAGTTTTCACAAGATACCTGGGTACTCTCTGTGAGATCATAGAATCCCAGATTGGTTTGGGATGGAAGGGACCTTAAAGATCATCTCATTCCAACCCCCTGCCCATGGGCAGGGACGTTTTCCACTATCCCGGGTTGCTCCAAGCCCTGTCCAACCTGGTCTTGAGGTGGGATTCCACAACTTCTCTGGGCTTCCTCCCATTTCTTAAGGGTCAGCCACATGCCTTTCTGAAAGAGTAACTCCTTCCCTCTGCCTGCCTGCTCCAGGGGACCTGCTCTGCAAGCACATGTGCAGGGCTGTTGAGAAGCAGTTCATGGTGAGCCGGGAGGACAGTTTCATAGATGGAACCAGGTGTGAGCAGGAGGACTCTGAGCACCACGGGGCTTTCCATCTGTGTGTCATGGGAAGCTGCAGAGTAAGTGACTGGGGGATCCAGGTGAACCTCTGACAGGTGATCTGCACCAAAGGAGTCAGTTTGCTCGGAGCAGGGGAAGAAACACTGTCCCAAACAACACAGTCAGCCCTTCTCAGGAGGAGAGAGTTTCATTCTTAATGTGTTGGATGGAGTCCAACAAATCTCCTGTTCTGTCTGTGCATCCAATGCCCTCTAGATAAGACATTCTGCTAATTATTCATTAAGCACACAGGGTTATTCATCCCTAATCCAGGAAGCAATTGGTTTGTGTTGGTGGAGGACACACCATTAGCAGGTCAGTTTGCCTGGTGTAATGAGCCCCGTAAACTCTGGCTGTTGGAGAAAAGTTTCACCATTTGAACTACCAAGTCAGTGGCAAAATAAGAAGTAAAAACTGGGAATCACAAGTCAACAGCTGATTGTTGCAGTATCAGTTATGACTTTTGGGGTGTTTTTTCTGGGTTGGACCTTAGAAAGGCATTCTTTCCTGATGAACTGGGATGTAACTCCCCCGCCCTGTCTGTGTTTTAGTAACTGCTCAGTGCTGACCTGGGTGTTTGTTTTCTGTTGTTTCTTTGCATTCCCAGAATACTGGTTTTTTTTTAAATTTTATGTTTTTCTCATTATCCTCGTGTTCACCATGTTTTGTGCAGTGTTTCCCCCGATGAACAGCAGAGGGTGTAGGCAGAACCTGTTCAGATTTCGGCTGTTTTATTGGCGACAGTGATAAATATGCATGTTATGGCAGCTTCCAAAGCCTGGGATCAGTGCCTCTAGCATAAATTCAGCAGTTGCACATGTTCTGCTGCTAAGCCTGCTGAGATCCTCCTGTAGCTTTGTGTAAATTAGTCTTGTTCGTGGGAATGAGGGTAGAATATCTCTTCTGAGTTCCATGGGATTGAAGGCCAGGCTGAAGGATGTGAGCTAGGTTTGGCTTTGGGCTTTGGGGAGCTAAAGATTCCTTTAGAACGTGCCATTCATGTTTACTGTTCTCCTGGGCTTTGGGGTTTTTTCCTCCCCACCTCCAGAAAGAGTTCTTAGAAGAGAGGGAGTGCAGAGCCTTTGTTTTAGGTCACAGGAGAAATCTTTTTGGGCTGCACCTTATGGGAAAGAAAATATCACACAGCTAATGAAACCTGTGCTCTCAGCTAACATTCCCCAGTCCCTGGCTGTGCACACTGCTGTCCAGTGGTAGGTCTAGGTACAAATGCATCTTTGTCTATGTTGTCTTCTTAAATTTTAATTACAAATGGAAAGGGCAGTTTCAGGAATTCATCCCCTTGTTTTCTCAGAATAGGCAGGTCTGACAGACTCTCCCCTTTGCTCAGGCATTTGGGTGTGACGGCCAGATGGACTCGGAGAGGAGAATGGATTCCTGCAAGGTCTGTGGGGGTGATAACTCCACTTGCACCCAAGTGAGTGGATCTTACATGGAAGGAAAAGCCAAAGGTGTGTAGTCCTCCCCTCAGGCTGGTGCTCTTTGGGTGCTGTATAGTTTTATGCATAGTCAGTGTTCATAAAATCTGTATGTGACCTCTTCCTCCTGCTTCTGCTTGATTTGATTTTATGGAGGGTGTGGGGATGGAGTTTGGGTGGTCCAACAGAGAAGGCAGGGAGGTAGCTGTGTGTAGGCAGGGTGCCTGTTTCTGTCATAGTTTTTCTCTGGACATGGATCAGAAATGTAGTTGTTTGGGAAGCCCAAACCCTGAGTAGGATCCCTAGGGAATATTGAAGTCCAGCTCCTGGACACAGGACAGGACAGCCCCAAGAATCCCACCATGTACCCGAGAGCATTGTCCATGCTTCCTGTTAAACATTGATTTGAGGAATTGCATTGCTGCCTGTGAGGCTTGTCCTCCAATGGACAGTGTGCTCGTAAGGGGAAGAGGGGTGGATCTGTAATCCCTGGCCTTTCTGAAGAAGTCCAGTGACTGAGGGTCACTATATCTTCTTTTTCCCCCCATTTTTTCAGAATATGTGACGTTTTTGTCCCTGCCTTTTAACACCACCTCAGTCCATGTCACCAACCGACGACCTCTCTTCACACATCTGGGTGAGCTGAGTGAAAGGGAGGGGAGGGAGCACAGGGGCTAAAACAACCTTCAACAAACAAGAAAATGGAATTTGGGAGAAAAATTCTTAATGCTGCGTTTTGTTTGTGGGATACTGTCCAGTGTGAAGCTGTAGGAGCTTTATGGAGTGCCCAAATTAGATCAAACTGGACAGTCCACAGGTGGCAGCACCAGGGGATCCTGGTGACCCCATCACGGTCTCTTAACTTCACTGCTCCTCTTCATTCTCTAGCTGTGAAGGTTAAGGGAGAGTATGTGGTTTCTGGAAAAGGAAAAATCTCACAGAATGTCACCTACCCGTCAGTTCTGGAGGACAACCAGATCAAATACAAAGTGTTTCTCACCAGGGACAACCTGCCAAGCCTGGAGGAGATCCATGTGGATGGGCCAACACAAGAAGAAGTTGAAATACAGGTAAATTAAAGCAGCAGAGTTGGAAGGGGGCCAGTCAGAACTGGCCAGGTTTGTGTAGCTCTGCTGCAGTGCAGAATCCACAACCAAGCCTTGTTGACTTGTGCATTTTCCACAATTTTGCCTTCCCCAGGTCTATCGAAGGTACACAAAAGAATATGGCAATGCCACCAACCCAGACATCACCTTCAGCTACTTTGTCCCCAGAGAGAACCTGACATACCTGTGGATTCCTCAGCAGGGGCCGTGTTCAGTGACCTGTGGGGAAGGTGAGGCAGCAGGACTCAGTCTTAACTTTTTATGGACATCTGGGCACACTTCTAGTTTGGCCTGAACTGAATTTAAAAGGAAATAGCTGGAAGTGATCTGCAGTTGCCAGTGTTGAACTGAAGCAAAGAAAAAAGTGGCACAGCTTTTGAAATAAGTTAGTAAATCAGCAAATGAGCTGAATCCTCAAAATGATACTGAAAATGTTTGATCATGAAGAGGATTTTTAAGTAGGTTTTAGCTGAAATTTTGCTTTCAAGGCTAAATAATTTTCTCAGATTTTTTCAGAGTTATTGAAGACTGTAAGTGGGCTAAACATCAGAAATCTGACACCAAAGTGATACCTAATGTCCAATTAAAGCCTCAGAGTTAATTATGAAACTTCTTAGAATTCTATCTTAGAATTCTATTCCTGTGCCATGACTAATCCTTTCTGTCTCCCTGAAGAAATCACAATACTGATTGTAACAGTTCCCTCTGATACATTGTCTGACATCTTGTCTACCAGATAATTCAGATGACACTGGCAGGCCTCTCAAGACTTCTGTGACAAGGATTTAGAAAATGCATTAATGAATATTTATGGAACTCAATCGACACAACCAGTTATGTCTGGAGAGCTTTTCTCTGGTAAATTCCCCAGGTGATCGCTGAAACCCCAAAGTAAAGATCTCGAAATGCTCCAGGGCCTCCCAGCTAATGCAGCCTCAAACTGGGAAAAAAATGAAAGCCGGGACTTAAAATAACAGAAAGTTGAGAATCTGAGCTGAAATTCCATCTTGAGAGGCTGAAAGTGATGCTCAGGCTCTCTTTAGCAATAGACATTATTTGAAAACAAGGAGGGTAGAGAAAAGATAACATTGCTGATTGATTCTTGACATTTGCTGCCCAGGGTCATGCTGTTTGAGATTCAGGAATGCCTGGCTCTCCTTCTGGGCAGTTCATTCACTGAAAGGAGACTCCTTACAGCTTTGCTTGTAACTTTATTTATTTTTTTTTTTGAGTTTGACTTCTCATTTGCTTTACTTGTCAGTTCATTATGGTTAAAAATCTTGCTTATAGCTGTAGTTTATGATTATTTTGTTCCTTGTATGCAAGGAACTGAAAGTCTACAGTTTCTCTCTCAGTACCTCTAGTCTAGTTCTGGCTGCTGATCACTTTGAGGGGGTTGGCACGGTGCTGTCTGAGCACAAAGGCTGTGTGATGATATTACGTGGTTAGCTCTGCAGAATGCCATTTAAAAAACTGCTGGAGCTTACTCTCAGCAGCCTGTCCCTCATCAGTCAGGCATCAGGTTCATTAGAAGTCATTTGGTCCAAATTATGATTGATATCCTTGTTCTTGCAAACAGCCAGTCTGGAGCAGTCATTTTGGCAGGGGATTATTCATCAAACTTCTGGGGTGTTCACCTTGGAAAATCACTTTGCAACTCGTGAGGAAAAGTTGTGTCAGAAAGAAGGGATTGATGTTTTTATGGGAAGTCTGTATTCCCAGTTACACCATTTTGTTACACGTGTCATTGAGTAAAGTAAAATTACTGCATCTTCCTGATAGAGGTGAACTGTTCACCTGGTTTATAACTTAAATTCCTTTTCCTTTTGTATTCCAGGGATGCGACCAGTGGTTCATGTGTGCTTTGATCAGACAAAGAATGAGATAACAGAGGATCAGTGGTGTCTGGAGCTCCCACAGCCCCTTCCAGAGCATAAACCCTGTGCCATGGAGCAGTGCCTGTACAGGTTGGTGTTCCTGGGAGCCCAGCTGAATTCTTGCTTCCCTTTTCCCTGCCACTTAACCCAGTCTCTGCACTCTTGTTTGTGTTGTGCAAGGGGAAAAAATTAGGTATGAAGTGGTTTCCTCCTGATTATATTGGCATAATGGATGCCAGATCCATGTTCTATATTTCCTGGTCCGAGGTAATTGAGATGCCAGCTGAAGAAATGGGAGATAGTCCTTCCAATATTTTGGAAGGACCAAATGAAAATACTTTGAGGGCATGGCCAGAAGAAGGTGTCTAACATACCTTTCAAGGTTGTGCCAATAAAGAGAGTAGACCCTTGTGTTAATTATTCTGGAAAGAGGACCAAGAGCCAACCCTGCCCAGACGTTGATGCCATAGACATTTTAGTGTTTAATAAGAAGTGATTACACTGATGAACTGTAGGTGGTTTTAGTCCTTGAAAGCTGTCACTTCAAGGACTTAAACTGTCCTCTCAATCACACCCAGACAAGGCTTTTGAAATAGAGCAGCTGAATTCTCTGTGTGACCCGTTTCTGCAATCAGTGGCCTGAGTAATAAATCCCCACGATCTAGGTGGGAAATAGTGATACAATTCCTGCCCTTTTAGGTGGAAGATATCTCAGAAGGATGAATGCTCTGCTGTCTGTGGAACTGGAGTTGCCCAGCAGAACCTGACCTGTGTTCAGTTTCGTGATGGATTGGAGACCGTGGTGGATGACAGCTCATGTCCAGCAGAAGAAAAGCCCCTCTCTGTTGTGCCGTGTGTGGTTAATGTCTGCCCTTTAGGCTGGGACAAAGTGAGTTTACTGGCTTGGTTTATTCCTGGAATCTCACTGGGGGCTTTGCACTTGTGATCCACAGAGGTCAAGAACCATCACTACTGCTGGATTCTGGGAGGGTGGTTTGCTCCAGGGATGTCTGCCCAGTTAAAGCTTCACCCTGGCACTTTAGGCAGCTCCAGCCCTCTAAAATGATGCTGCTGGTTTCATCAGTTCATAGTGATGAGTTTTTTTAGGGCAGCTGTTGACTATGTTCCTTCTTCATTTCTCCTCACACCTCACTAGGAAATACCTCCCTGGCAAACAGAGGTTCTGACATGACAGGGAGAATTACTGGCAGGGAAGAGGGATTCTCAGCACTGCATCCGTACTGGAGATTCGGGTTTACATGTTCAGATGGGGAAGGTACTGCTTTAGCCACGTCCAGTCTTAGGTGTATCTCTTCAGGCAGTGAGAATTCCAAGGGATCTTGGGTGGCTGTTGGATGTCCTCAGCTATCCCTGCTAGTTACGTTTTTTTCGAAAATGAAGAAAGTGCCTAAATTACTTAAATGTGCCTCTTTCTTCAGTGACAGCAAATATGTTGTAGGCTTGACCTGGAGGTATCTGCCAGCTTCATTAGGTCAGAACTGGTGTGGAAAGCAGGAGCCAATGTCAGTCTGGGTCTTTTTGCTCTGTTCTGAGGAGGAAGATGCACACTTACTTCAGCCCCTGGAGTCACTTGGGCTTATCCAACTGGAAAATCAGACCGTGTATGTCTGGAGCCCTGTAGCTGGAGAGTGCTCTGTCTCCTGTGGTAGAGGTGAGACCTTTTGGTGATGCAAGGAGATGTTACTTGCCTGTGAGTTCAGTGCCTAGGAACCTTGGGGGTCTTTCCCCCCCTCTACATTTCTAAGTGTAGCTGTGGTCACAGTTTTTTTGGAAGAGGCAAGTGAGCCTGGATCATACAGGATGATTTAGGGGGTGGTCAGGCTGCTGCTGTGCTTCAGAGCTGGGGGGATGAGTGCAGTAAATGTGCCAGACCTTGGGCAGAGTTTTCTTGGCCTGCAGTAAAGTCTCTTCCCTTTCTAGGCAAGACTCAGCTGCAGTATGTTTGTGTGGCTTTTAACACCAAAGAAGAAACACGAGAAGAAAACTGTCAGCCAGTGCCAAAGCCAGAGAGCAGGATGGAAGTCTGTGATCTCAATCCCTGCCCACCAAGGTAAAGCACTTAGCAGGAGATCAGAAGCCAGTGAGAGGCCTTTCCTTCCTCTCTGTCTTTCTCCAGGGACATGGTAAAGTAAGAGTCAGGCTACTCTGAGGATCTTGTCTTGTAACTTGGAGCACAATGTCCCCATGGGCCACAGGAGCAGGCACTGGGGAAGAGTTTGTGAGCTTGTGTGGTGTGATGTGGGGTATGGCTGGGGGTTATGGATGGGACAGAACTTGCCCTGCCCTGTTTGCTGTGGGACTAGAAAGCCACGGGCATCTGAACTTTTTCTACAGGATGCCACTCCCAGGACCTCTGGGTCTGAGCCTGATCTGTCTGCTCAGTGGTATGCATTTGAGAGGGAGATAAGATTGTTTCTGCAGTTAAGGCTGTGTATGTCACCCTGGGGAGGACTGTAATGGACACAGACTAAGATTTGGGGGGCGTTTGGAGTCCCTGGGCTTCTGGCAAAATTCCTCGTTCCAAAGGCTGCTTTCCAAGTTCCCTAAGCAGCAAAGCGTGTGAGGTGGAGGGTGAAGGAGGAGGAAAGATGAGGGAGTTGCAGTGAGAGGGTGGGGATCCCTCACTAACTTACTTTTTGTCCTCCATGCCTTGTCAGATGGAAGGTGACCCCAGCTGGACCCTGTTCCTCCAGCTGTGGGCTCGGCGTAGCTGTGCAGCTGGTCACCTGTGTGCAGATTCACCAAGGCAAGGAGGTTTTGCAGGAGGAACATTTGTGTCCCGTGGCAGAGAAGCCCCTCACCAGTGTCCCCTGTGTCATCCGGACGTGCTCCTACGAGTGGAGCTTCAGCGAGTGGTCAGAGGTATCTGCTCCTCCTCAGATACAGCATTTTCAGAGCCATCCACTTCCCTAAAGCATGCAGGAGAGAAATACAACTTCTGCCTTGTATATTTGCTTCCCACAGAAACGCTAAACTGTTTCCAGGGATGTTTTCCATCCTTTCCAGTGCCCCGTGTTTAGCAGCCGTAGGTTTGCTTCCCACCTTTCTGAGCTCAGGTTTTGGCTGCAGTTTAAATATGGATCTTGGCATGTTTTCTTCTGGAATGCAGATATTTTTGGATTTTTTAGGAAGTGGTTCTGCAATTTAAATATGTAGTTTGGAAGATCCCCTGGAAGGTGGGGCATCTCTCATAAGCTGATGGAACAAGAGCACTGAAAGGGCGAGTGGTAGAACATCATCAGTGACCAAAAGATCATCCCCCACAGGTCATGGCTGGGCCTGTCCATGCATTTATTTCTAAGTGCCAACTGGAACACACGGATAAAGGCCTGTGGGTTTCTTCCTCTGCAGTGTTCAACCTCCTGCGGGAATGGCGTTCAGACACGGCAGGATTTCTGTCTCCACTCGCTGACCCGTAAGCACGTGAACTCCGTCTTCTGCCGCCGTTTCCCCAAGGCCATCGTGATGCGGGGCTGCTCCTCAGGGCCCTGTCCTGAGCAGGTGGGGACCACGTCCCCTGGGGCAGAGCTGCAGCCAGTGACACCAGCCACGCACCTGACAACAGCTGCGGCTGCCAGAGAGGAGAGATACAAGAAGCTGGAGCCGCGTCAGGAGCAGACAAAGACCAGTGGGGGTGAGGAGGGCACTGCCAAGGGGTGCTTCCTGTGTGCAGTGGGTTGGGGTGATCCTACTGCTGTGCAGGGATAGGAGCATGGAAGGGAATATGTCTGGTTAAGAGGGAAATACACTGTTCCAGCAGGCCTGTGTTATCTGAGCTAGGAACTCGCTTCCCTGTGCTTCTCAGAACTCTTTCGACTTGGGAGCCCTGGGGACAGCAGCTCAAGAGTTCAGGAAGTGTTTGGACAATGTTCTCAGGCACATGGTGTGATTCCTGGGGTGGTCCTGTACAGGGCCAAGATTTGGACTCAGTGATCCTTGTGGGACCCTTCCAGCTCAGGATATTCTGTGGTTCTGTGATTCTATGGTCTTCCTGTGCTTTGCCCAGGTGTGCATTTACCTGTTTGTTGTGCCATGAAGGGAATGGGGGTTGTTTTTCCGCAGCTGTAATTCCTTCTGGATGTGTTTCTCACTTGTCTCTGGTGCCCAGGTGTCTGTGGAAGTCTCTTTCTCAATGCCACTGGCATCATCAACATGACGGGTGTGGAGAGCAGCGACTGCACCGTGGCCATTGGGAGGCCCCTCAGGGAGGAGATCACACTCAGGGTCCTGGAGAGCTCCCTCAACTGCAGTGCAGGTACTGCCCAGGGGCTGCTGGCACCAGCCTGGCCCTTTGGGAAAGCTGCACCTCTTTTGTGCCCTGAAAGGTTCCTGCTGCCATGCAGCCCGTGTAATCCCTGAAAACTCTTTCCACCGAGTCTTTCTGTCCCACCAAGTTGTTACCAGGTGCAGCAAAATGAAGATGATCCTTGTGCTTCCCTTACACAGTGGTTTCTTACCTGTTTGGTTGATAGACATGAGATGAAAGGAGTTTATGGGGTTAAAGAAGTTGCTTGTTTTGGCCTGTTACAAACTCTCTTATACCCTCATGCTGGAATCAGAACAGCCAGATTAGTTAACTGAACTGTTCTCGTGACAGATTTTGATCAGATAGGGACAAGCTGCAGAAATGTCTTGATTCCAGACATATATGAGGTAGACTGTGCCTTTTACTTAAAGTAGAAGTGTTTCTAGACCCTGTGCTCCTCTGTCCCAGGTGAGGTCGTGCTGTTTTCTGGGCGAATGATGTGGCGGACAGGCTGCAGGAAGCTCCCTTTGTCACTGATAAATTCCAGAACAAACACACTGATTGTGAAACAACGTGTTGTGCTGCCAGGAAACGGGGTCATTCTTCAGTACAACAGCAGAACTGCAACTAAAAAGTATTACCAAGGTACTGTACTGAAAGCTTTGCTATTGCTGTAGATTAAGGCACCCATGGACAAGGCCCACAGAGTTCCACGAATGGTGGTTGCCTGTGGAAATCTGTGGACACCTTGCTTCGTTTTTGGCAGCTAATAAACCTGTGTTTATTAGTGGAGTGCTGGAATTAGTATTAATTGTGGATTGTTCCTTTGTTTTAAAGGCAAACCCCCCACAGGTGTTTGCTGATCCCAGATGAAAATCCTCAGAGAAACTGCTCTGCCTGTGTTTAATTTAAATGATTTCTCTCTTGGAGATGCTGGATACTCCTCTAAATCATTTTCTCTTCTGCTCCCTTTCCCCCTGTCAGACTGTGACAAGCAGCTGTTTGGTCCCCAAGGTGAAATAGTGAATCCTGTGCAGTTGCCTGATCAAAGGCAGGAAGTTGTGTGTCGGACCTTCATCGACGTGGCTCCCCAGCACCGCATAGCCATCCGTGCCCTGTACACTGACCTGGGCACTGAGGGCAACCAGACACACTTTAATTACATCCTGGTGAGTCAGGATCCTAAGTGGAATGATTTAGACAGGAACAAACCCATCTCCTCAGAGATTTCCGTCCCGATGCACAGCCCAATCACAAATCGGTGTCAGGCTCTGATGTAGATGTGAATGAGCACTGCTGATATCTGCTGTATTCCTTCTAAGCTTCGCAGGGCAGCTTTTCCCTGAGTGACCAATTTACAAGTCTCCAGTATTTTTATGTGCTTTGTTTGTGGGCTGCTGAGGTAAGATGGTGTGGTCTTTTCTTCGTGCAGGTCCGTGATGTGAGCACCATGAAGACGATGGTGTTCCATGGGAAACAGCAATTCCTCTGGCAGTCAACAGGAAGCCAAGCTGAAATTGAATTTCATGAACATGTTAAGGATCACCGAACCAATTTCTGGGCTGAATATTATGCTGTTGAGCCCAAATAAAAGGGGCCAGAGCCACTGCACTGGGAAGGGCTGTGCCCCAGGTAGTCACTGCTGCCTGTGCAGTGCTCAAGGGCACACGGGTCGTTTAATCTTCTTGCAACTCCTTCCCCATCTATTGAGAAAGAACAATAATATCTCCTGACTCCTTTGGGATCTCAGTTAATACTGGTAAAGGTTATGCAAAAGACATGTAACCACTAAATATTTAGCAAATCTTTCTCACGGATTTTCTGTCTGTATTGGTTGGAATTAATGCAGTTTGAATGTGTGCTGGTGATGACTTGGACACTGAAGTCTCAGGGTCCTGCTTCTGTAATAAGCTGTGACCTTTTAGGAGAGTCATTTAATTTCCCAGCGTCCCAGTACAAACCTCTGCACACCACCAGTAGCTACAGTTATGGTTTAGCCAGTAACTTCACCCTCCAGTCTAAATGCCCCTCAGAACAGGCCCAGTGAAATTCTGGAATGTTACAAAGAAGGCAAAACTGTGCATGAGGAAGAACTGCCAGCACAAGGAGACGTGTGTGGAGGGTAGTGCCACACTAGGACTGGTCACTTAAAGCTTGAATGTTTTCAGGAGTTGGCTAAATTGACCTGGGCAAGACCTGGTGACAGCTGGTTATGGGGAGGACTAAATGACATCCTTAGGTCTCTTCCCAGCCACGCCTTCTGTGGTTCTACTACATAAACCTGACGGTGATACCAGTACTTCTTTTCTGTAAGAAAATAAAAGAATTCTGTCTCTTAATGCCAGGTTTGATGCTAAGACTTGCTCAAATAAGAACAGTAGTTGTGCTGTTAATCTGTGTCTTCATTTCATAGGAACTGTGGCTGAGGCTGCATGAGACAAGTTATAGCAGGAAGAGGGATTTTAGAGGACTGGCAAATACTCAGTTTCATTTAAATGTATTTTCTAGTTGGCTTTTTTTTTTTAAGTACCTTGAACATTGGACTGTGATTTGGTCCAAATCTGTCATCCTCCTCAAAATCACAATATATTGTTTAAGGGGTCTTTTCTGCACCTGGAGCCTGGCTAGACACATCTGCACTTGCTCTTCATGCTGGATGCAATAAATGGTTCTGCCTGGGCAGTTTTAACCCTGCTTCTGCTTCCTCTCAGTTGAATTCTCTAACATCCTTTTATAGCCACAAATATTCTTCTTAAGTTTTTTGGTTGATTGGTCTGTTTGGGGTTTTTTTGGTGGTTAAACCTGGAGTTTTTTGCTTGCCAGCCTCTGATTTACGTTCTATTCCTGGAAGAGCTGGAAAGTAGATTCCTGAAGTGAGATCCTCGAGGCGCTGGATATCTCAGCTATCCCACTGCAGTGCGTGGGTGATGCAGGCACTGGGCCTTCATTTCCTGTCTGACAGGAGATGGTAATGAAAAGACATCCTTTTTCTTAATCCTTTTCTGTAACCTTCTAGCAGATGGGATCTGTCTTCCTTTTCTGCTCTGGATCCCGAGTCTCACTGCTATTTATTGTTCCAGATCAACTGTGCAGAGCTGGGCTCTGGTTACTGCGCTCCATGTTCATCTGCCAAAAAACAACCCCAACAAAACAAA
>WEKX01000690.1:51892-146723 GCA_013390025.1 Pitta sordida
TGTCCCCTGTGACCGCCCTGGAGGAAGGGGGAGATGAGCTCTCAGGATGAGCAGTTCCAAGCAGCAGCCCCTGAGCCGGCGGCTCCCTCGGCCGATGATGGCATGACCTGGTGGTACAGGTGGCTCTGCAGGATTGCCGGGGTCATCGGGGGCGTGTGTAAGTATCCCCCTTCCCTCGCAGCCGAAGGTTTCCCCACCCCTGGCGACGCTTTCTGCATGTGGAAAGTGCGGGTCGGGGTCTTGTTTCGGGGGTCGTGCCATGGAAGCATTTTGGGGTTGTGGGTTTGTGCCTGCTCTGGACGCTCCTTGGCTGCGTTTCGGGGCAGGAGGAGGAGCGGTGGCCGTGCCTGGGGTGGGTTCAGCTGCCCACGAGGGCTGTGCTTTGTGCTCACTGAACCTGCTGAACCTTGGCACCTGGGAGGAGTGACTTCATTGGGGGGGGGNGCAGTTTTAACCCTGCTTCTGCTTCCTCTCAGTTGAATTCTCTAACATCCTTTTATAGCCACAAATATTCTTCTTAAGTTTTTTGGTTGATTGGTCTGTTTGGGGTTTTTTTGGTGGTTAAACCTGGAGTTTTTTGCTTGCCAGCCTCTGATTTACGTTCTATTCCTGGAAGAGCTGGAAAGTAGATTCCTGAAGTGAGATCCTCGAGGCGCTGGATATCTCAGCTATCCCACTGCAGTGCGTGGGTGATGCAGGCACTGGGCCTTCATTTCCTGTCTGACAGGAGATGGTAATGAAAAGACATCCTTTTTCTTAATCCTTTTCTGTAACCTTCTAGCAGATGGGATCTGTCTTCCTTTTCTGCTCTGGATCCCGAGTCTCACTGCTATTTATTGTTCCAGATCAACTGTGCAGAGCTGGGCTCTGGTTACTGCGCTCCATGTTCATCTGCCAAAAAACAACCCCAACAAAACAAAAAAAAAACCCCAAGCAGCTGTTGTCTTTATAATTGAAGAGAATTCAGGGTGTTTCCCTGTCCCATTTGGATACCAACAGGTTGCCAGCTGGGACATCTCTGACTTGCAAAGTCTTCTGCTCCCATTTTCTGGGGAGAAGAGCAGATTCCATCCAGATTAAGGGGAGTGTGCCCCTCTTTGCAGCCGTGCTGATTGAATTCAGGTTAGGGCAAGGATTCTTTTTTCCCTTTTCTGGTTTTGAGCAAACCCTGGCTGCGTAGATAACAACATCCCCTTGTTTGCCGTGGGATCCGGAGCTCCTGTGCCCCCAGACCAGCCGTGCTTATGAATATGTACAGAGCGAGCTCTGCCTACCAGCCTTTTAACGAGAGTGACATCAAAGCCCAAAGCCCTGCCTGCTGCCGGGGGGGGGGGACCCACAATGCAACACACACGGGCAGACGTGGAGGCAGCTCCCAGGGCCGCTGGCATCGCTGCTGCGGGCACAGACCCTCCTTTGTCACCCCCGCGGCCAGGACCTGCATGGGGACACGGGGAGTGACCCAGCGGCACCAGGGCTGGGTGTAGGGGCTGCCCCAAGGGCTGGAGCTGGGGAGGGGGGGTGGNCTGGGAGGAGTGACTTCATTGGGGGGGGGGATCTGAAAAACCCTCGAGTTTCTTCTTGGGTGCATCACTCCCTGAAAGTGATGGGAGCAGCCGCTGAGCCCCTGGTACTGCGGGAGGGCCGTGGGCATCAATGAGAACCTCCTGCAAGCTCAGGGTGCTGGTGCTCAGTGGGGTCAGGTGAGGGCTGGAAGAGGAGCCACATGGTTTGGTTCATCTTATTTGACTTTTGGGTGTTCATATGTCCCTTCAGCTCGTTTTCATTCCCCATCCTGTTGGATTGTTTTTCCTGTTGCTGATTGCAGAGGGCCTGCCTGTGGGGCTTTCTGAAGGTGAATAATGGACTTGGTTTGTGTCGTGTGTTTTTAAGGGGTTTGATAGGACGCAGAGAACAGAGCTGCAGAAGGCAGGGTGAGTTGGCTGCGCTCGGAATTACCTGCTGCTGAAAAAAATTTTCCCAGGGAAAGAGTCGTTGCAACTTTGCCAGAAATCAGCCTGTCCTGGAGTGCTGTTTTGCTACATTCTGTGGAGAGATTAATAGCTCTTAAAAACAGGAGGGACTGTTATGACCGCTTAGTCTGATCTCCTGCAGAGCACAGGATGGAGAATTTCTTGTGCTTCAGGTCGACGACTTCGAGTTAAACAAGAGAGTTTCTCAGCCAATGCAGTCAGCCCTGATTTATTCCATCAGCTGTAGCGTTTTGTCTGATCCCTCTCTCTCC
Source organism: Pitta sordida (assembly GCA_013390025.1). Taxonomy (NCBI): domain Eukaryota; kingdom Metazoa; phylum Chordata; class Aves; order Passeriformes; family Pittidae; genus Pitta; species Pitta sordida. Next base: position 54,138 of record WEKX01000690.1, read on the forward strand.
CTGTTCCTTCCCATGCCTGCCTCTTGCCTTGGGACTGGACTGCACAAGCCCCACGGTGTTTTGGAGCTGAAATCTGTAGACTGTGGTATCACTGGGCAGGCTCCCGACAGCCTTTTTTGGCCGGGCTGGTCAAACATGTGCTGCTCTCACCGTTTTATGTCTTAGGTGCTGAAATTCTGGAGGTGTGACAAGATTTGGTAGGACTGCTCTTACGGGGCCAAACATCCCGGCCTCGCCATGCCCTGCCGGAGGCCCCCGCGCTTCTGGCCCGGCCGCCGGCCAGGACACCAGCTGGGCCGTGTCTGTGGAGCGGGTCCCAGGTGGGGGGTTAGTGGAGCAGCGACTTTCCCACAGGCTGGGGCTGTAGCCGGAGCCTCAGCACTATTCCTGCCGTTTTGTCCCATGTAGAGCCCAGGGGGATGTGGATGGAGAGTGAAGAGCTGGAGAGGGTGGGTCACACTGGTGGCATTGCCCACCCTGTGCTAGAGCAGCTCATGAGTGCCTTAAAAGTGTAACTCTCTGGAGACCTTTTTTTCCCCTCCCTCCTCTGTATTCGTGTTTCAAAGCAGCTGAATTATACTTGGATTGTTTCCCCAACCTTTTGTTCACAGCTCTGAGTCCTCGTGACTTGTTTTTACAGGAAAGCTGAGAGTTTTACGTATTTGGGTGAGTCTGGGAGAAGAAGCTTTTGGAAGAAGAGACAGGTTCTTAACAGGATTGCCAAAAATCTGGGGTGTGACATCTCGTTGTGTAGCCCTGACTGTCTCGGTTCACGAGGCTCATCAGGCAGAGAACAGGGCAGTGAGACACAAACTCTCCTTCCGAGCAGGGAAATGGGGGAGCGTGGAAAGACTCAACCAGTGCCCTGTGCTGGTAACGTTCCTCTTCAAGATGCTGCTTGTTCAGCATCACCTTGTTGAAGGTGGATGGATTGGAGAAGAGGTGATGAATAAAACTGCAAAGGTGGAGCTTACTGCTAATCTCTGAGTTTGCTGTGAAAGAGCAAAACTCATTTATAGGGACTGTGAGCAACTAGATTGTGGTGCTGCTACAGGGGTGGATTATTTCCTACAGAAGGAGAAATTCCCCATAGAAAGGAAGAGAAACTCCGTTAGTGGAGGTGAGCCCGACAGACAACATCTACCACATGCAAAACACCTGCAGCCACAACTTGCTTAAGCCAGAATAGTCCAGGGGCTGGAGCAGGAACCAGACAGACAAGAATCAGGATCTGTTTCTGGCTTTTGCACAAGCTGGCTTGGTGACCTTGGCCCAGTCCCTTCTCTCCCTTGTGTTCCTGTTTGTAATAGGACGAAGAGAGTCTGTGGCTTTTGTAAAATGCTCTAGGAGCAAAAATAGGCTTGTGTTGAGGACAGTGACCAGCTGCTGGAAATGAATAGGGCCTTTGTGGGGAAAGGATGTCCTTCCCCTCCATTTTAGCTCCCAGTTATTTGTGCTTTCTCAGGGATTTGAGATGGGACAGCAGTTAAACAAATGGCAGAACTGTCTGTCTTCCATAGCTTACGTGCCACTGAGCATTATCTGCATTTTAACCCTATCATGAGGCCTCTGTTTGGCAAAAAGAAATCTCTAGCTGGGCAGCTCTGTCCCTTTTTGGCTGCCGAGGCAGGAGCTGATCCCATCCTGGTGGGACAGGGATGCACCAGGCTGCTGTGGGATGTGCTGCCCTGCAAAGGGGACCCAAGGTCACTGACTCGTTATCTGTCCCTGTGGCTGCTGGCAGCCAGCTCCGAGTGCAGTGTTCCTGGGATCCTAAACCTTTGACTCCTTTCCTGCTGGTTGGTGCTTGTGCTGACGTAGGGCCTTGCTCAGCTCAGGCTTCCTGGGTCATTAGTCCATTGGCAACTGGAGTGGCTGCTGAGCCAAGACTACTGCAGGGACACTTAGTGCTCAAGGCTTGTTTTGGGGTGTTTGAGGACAAAACCAAACCAGAACCCTGGCAAAATAACCCCTGATTGGCTTGAATTAAAAAAAAAAAAAAAAGAAGAGTAAGTTGCTTGGAAAAGAACATTCTGCTTCCCTCGGTTTGTTCTGTGGTGGAGACCAGCTGGGAACTGCCTGGACCTCTGCTCTGCTGAGCTGCTCAGGCAGGCAGGGTCCTGCCCCAGCCCTGGCTGCATTTTGTGGGTAGTTCAGAGTTTTTGCTGCTCTGCTGATTATAAAGTGCCAGGAAGTCTTTCAGCATTATTCTCAGGAGTGTGCTTTCCTCGGGGAGAGCCAGTGCCACAAGCCTGTGGTGCTTTCCCTGGGCATTTCTTCCATCAGCATCCAAGAGTTTGTTGGTCACAGGGAATTAGAGCCCCCCATGTTGTGCCCTGCTCCGTGTGCTGCCCACAGCTCCCAGAAATCCTGCTTGCTGTTCCTTTTCCAGCTTTCCAGCTGTTTCCATGTGTGGCTGGGAGCAGATAATCCATCCCAGTGCCACAGCTTCCCCTGCAGCGTGGGGACACTGACACTTGTCCCTTTGAGGTGGAAGCATGACAAGCACCCTTGGAGCACAGATTTTGACATATCCTCTTGGCATTTCTACTAGCTGATCTTGTTCTTGCAGGATTCTCCAAAAGAATCTGGGTCCTGTGGAATCAGTTCTAGGAAGTGTTTAAAAAATAACCTTGTTTGTTCCCTAAAACCAGGAAGTCATTTGCCTGAGGAGTGACCTTCGATCGGGGCTGTCAGTGCCTGCAATTCTGTTTCCCAGCCCAGTAAATAAGGATGACTATTTTTAAAGGAACTTTGAGGATTCAGCAGTGGTTGCTTAAAAGACACCTTGCAAGCCAGGCTTTTGAAGGTCAGGGCTGCTCACAGCCGCTCTGCTCAGGGATCCCCTTAGCACACACCTGAAATCCCTGATCCCAGGCCGCTCTCATTCTCAGAGAGGGGCTCTGCTGCTCTCCATTGTGCTGCTGACCATCCCCACGACAGCCTCTAAGGGCTATAGGATTAATTTTAGCTGGAGTTTTGCACAGTGGTGTTGTTTACTGTGGACTCAGCCCGTGTCTCTCTGCCCTCCCACCTGGGCTCAGGTTCCCGGTGCGCAGCAGCCACTGTCTGACATCGGTGCAAGGAAGGGTTGTATCAAGTGCCAGGAACACTCTGCAAGTTTAATGAGGCAGGAAGGAGGTGGATGCAGCTCTGCTCCTGCCTGGTTCCTCTCCTTGCATTACAGAGTCAGGAGTGCTGGGGCTATTTTGGGCTCAGTTTTATTTGCTTCCATTTGTATTAGCAGAGACTCAAATCTGGCTCTTTTCTTCCCATCTCTAGTGGAGCTGCACAGAACCAGCAGCGTGTGGCAGAGCCTGGGTTCACCTCTGCTGTATTTATTGTCTGCCTGTGTGCAGGTCATGTTTTTGCTGAACTGTGCCTGTGCTGCCCAGAGATGATGCCTTCTGGCACCACTTTGTTCACCCCAGGATAAAGCAGTAATTCCTTGGCACATAAAAACCAGGTGCATGTACAGGACTCCACATAAAAACCGATGCTCTGTTCTACACATGGGAAATAATTGTCCAAGTGTCACATTGAGGCACCAAGTGCTTGGAACAAAAGGATACCTGGGAGGAAACCCTGTCCCAGGCATCCCAGGGACCTTCTGGGCCTTCAGACCTTTTCACCCACCCTCCTGTGCCTGTGTGCAGTGCCTAGAGGTGCTGGCCAAGGGCTCATGGCTGTGGGCACACAGAGTTGGTCTTTGTGGTCACCTAAAGCCTCTTTCTTTCCAGCCTGTGCCTTTGCTGGTCTCTGGAACTGTGTCACCATCAACCCCCTGAACATCGCGGCCGGCGTGTGGATGATGTGAGCAGAGTTTCTTTTCATTTTCCTGCTGGGAGGGAGGTTCTGTTAGTTAGAGCCCACTGAGGAAGGGGCTGAGCTGCCCTGCTTGGGCAGGGGATGGGAGTAAAACATCCGTCAGGCTCTGGGGATTGCCAGCGCTTGCTCTGCTGTGTGGGTTGAGAGGTTTGGTTTATTCTGTTTATATTACTTCTTTATGCCTTTTTTGGTAAATTCTGAGATACTTTTGTCCAAAGTAAGTATAGAGGACGAGGGTTTGAGAATTATCAAGAAAAGTTGGGGGGCACAATGAGGTCCAGGTTCAGCATTCCCTTCATCTTCCTTTGGGCATGGAACAGGTGGTCCCTGGGGGAGGACTGGGGGGCACTTGTGTCCCTCACTCTTGGGCATTTCACATTCCACTCTGGGCCGGGCAGGCAGGATTAACTCTGGTTTGCTCTGTCTGGAGGCTCAACGCCTTTGTCCTGTTCCTGTGTGAAGCCCCTTTCTGCTGCCAGTTCATCGAGTTCGCCAACGCCGTCTCTGCGAGGGCAGACAAGCTGTGGGCCTGGCAGAAAGCAGCTTTTTACTGCGGGTGAGGATGCTCCGGGGTCCTGGTGGGATGCACGTGGGCACACCGGGAAGGGGGAGCATCCTGGGGAGTGGGGCCTGGCTTTGAGGGCTGCCTCTGTGTTCCAGGATGGCTGTGTTCCCTGTGATGCTCAGCCTGACGCTGACCACGCTCTTTGGAAACGCCATTGCCTTCGCCACTGGGGTCCTTTATGGTCTGTCAGCACTCGGCAAGAAGTAAGAGAGATCTGTCTGCTCCTGTAGGGGAAGTGGAGCTCCAACCCTTGCCCCATGTGCCTCTCTAAGGCTCTGCTTTCCTTGTGCACTAACTGTGCTTTCACTGTGAATGCTGCCAGAGGAAATATCTCTGGCGTTGTCTCAGAGCCCTGGGAAGGAAAGTCCCAGGATTTCCTGAAGGTCTGAGCTTTTGTGAGTTCAGGCTATCTTGCTCTATGGGTTCTGGCACTTGTACGATCCATCCAGAAGGATGGACCCACCCCTGGGGCAGCTTTTGGAGGGTTGGAGAGGGCACAGCAAGGCTTATTTCACTCTTGGAATCCCTTGGCCTGGAGAGGCAGGTCCCAGCTGGGAGATGTCTCTGCCAGGGGCTGTACCCACCACAGTGGGAACATGGAGGTCCCATCCTCACATTATCCCTTCTTTCCACAGGGGAGATGCCATTTCCTACGCTCGGATCCATCAGCAGCAGAAGCAAATGGATGAAGAGAAGCTCACAGGGACCCTGGAGGGACAGGCTCTCTGAAGCACATGAGCTCAGGGTAACCTCTCCTGGACAATGAGATGGTGAAGATCTGGAAATCCACCCTGCCCTTCCCTGTTCCCCTCTCTGCTACACCACCATTTCCCTGGACACTGCAGCAACTGGAAACCTCAGGGGCTGGGGCAGGCAGTGCCCTCTTCTCACACCAGCAGCCAGACCTCAGTGCATTTGCCTCTCTCTCCTCCTCAACCCTCAACCAAATATCTCAGTCCCCTTATTTTTTAATCTTTTTTTCTTTTTGTTGCAGAGGTGCTGGCTCTCTGAGTGCTACTTTCCCAGCCTGAACAGGCAGCCTTTTTTTGGGAATTGCTCTCTGACTGGGTGAGGAGGGACAGAGGGGACCTGCCAGCTCCTTGCCTGCACCGGTCTTGTGGGAAAGGACTTCCAGAAAAAAAAGCATATGAAGACAATAACCATCTCTGCAGAGGAGCTGACAGAGGTGCTGGGACAGATACAGCTGCAGGCAGTTACTGCAATTTACTTGAATTATACAAATTGATGACGTTGTCTTAATAAGGGCACTTTTCATAATCTTCACTCTTTCACTGGGGCAGAAATGAGGTTTGCTGTACCTCAGCTGGAGCCAAGTGGGAATTTTTGATGGTGTGAGCATTACTGGTGCACAAGAGCATCCTTCTCTCATGAGCCTGGCACCCATCCCTCTGTGGAAGGGACCTGCTCTTTGCTCGCCTGGTACAGCCTTTGTCTGTGGGATCACATTCTTTTTGCATCAATCCTGAGCTGGTTTTGTATGGGAAGGTGGCATGTCCTCCCAGTGCAAACAGAGAGGAGGCTGCACCATTTCAGTGTGGACAGCTGGGATGTCTTGCTTCATTATTCCAGGCTCTAGCAGTGATTTTCACATTGTATTTTCTATTTGCTTTGTACCATGTAGAACAAAACTACTCCAGATTCCCCTTCTTCTTGTCACGGTTTCTTCTGGGGGTTTTAATTTATTTAATTTTTACATGGTTGCTTTTTGTCTTGATTAGGAAAAAGGGGAATAATTTATTTCTAGGTATTTAAATATTTTGATGGGACTCATTTTCTCTGGATATAGGAGAAAGGAGTGCTCTGTTTCCTGTCCTTTAAAGGGCTGCCTCATTTCACTGGAGTCTCTGAACCAGGGTCAGCCCTGGCTCCTGTAATGGGGATGCTGCAAAATCCAATTTCAGCCTTCAGAGCATTTCTGAGACTTGTGAAAAATGTGTTGTCCTTTGACTCCTTTGTGATGTTCTGGACCACAGACTTGACGAAATGTGTTTCCCCCTCTTCTAGGAAAGAGATGGAAGGAAAACTCTTGTAACTGCTGGGTTGGAGCAGTCGGTCCATTCAAATGGATCCCATTTGAACCCTTGTGTACAGAGGGGATGTGCTGTGGCCTGAGAAATGCTGCTGAAGGCCAAGTGCTGTCTGTCCATCAGCCCCTTTGTGGCTTCTGGGCAGTGTCATGTTGAAAATTCTCTTTACACCCTCAGGCTAACAGCTCGTGAGAGCTGCTGTTTCTTCCTTGGAGCTCAGGAGCTGTGAGGATTGACCCCAGTCAGGATTTACACAGGTCCTTACAGCTGGATGTGGGCAGCCCCTTTGTGCTAAGTTCCTTTCTTCCTGGCCTTTGACTTGGGATTGCTCTGACACTGCTTGTCTGGGAGGCAGAACAGGCTGTGCCCTTTTGGAGCCCCCAGCTCTGGGCCGATCCCTGTTGCTGAATGCACAGCATGGGCCATTGGACCACAGGCTGCTGCTGCTGGAGGAATGCACTGCATCCAGTGGGGTACGCCAGTGGGAATGGCCTCTCTGCTTTCCACGGAGTGGTTCAAGGGCAGAGTCCTGCCTTGTGAACAGGACATGTGCTCTGATTTCAGGGGGGTTTGGGGACTTCTGTAGTGTTTAGTAGAGGAATGTTGCCGACTGGTGCACGTAGCTGTGAGCATGTCTTTGGTAGTGGCTGCTTTGCTCGGTGAGTAGTTCCACAGTAGCTTTAGTGACAGGAGGTGAAAGGCAAAGCAGAGGCATTGGGGTGACACTTGCAGACTGGAGATAGAAAGGTCCTTTAGAGTAGTAGCATCACAATAGTTAATATGCCCATTCACAGTGCATGGTGGTTATTAGTTGTGTTTAGAGGCCCCCTCAGGGTGCCTGGAGCTGTGTAAGGACAAGTGAAGTTCAAACCCTGCTCTAGAGGTTTTACAGGCTCAACCCACCGATGGCATCCAGGCTGGATGGCTGGTCCATGGGGTTTCTGTGGAAGAGGTTCTGTTTGCCAGGTGTTGGAAAGATCTGGGAGACGATGGGGAGAAGGATTGTTATGTGAGAGCTCAGGAGTGGGTGATGCATTGATTCCAGGGAGCTGTTGACGTCTGGGCACTGGCAGCAGACATGCCCTCAGCAGTGGCCTGTTACACCAGTCACCACTGGAGCATTTGTACAGTGTGCAGCTCTTCCATGTCCCGTTCAGCCATGGAGCTCACAGCACTTGTGCATGTCAGCTCCACTGTCCCCTGGGGCTGCCCATTGGGCGTGAAGAGCAGAGCAGAGCTCGCTTTCTGCTGCAGACCCAGACCTCGCTGCTCTGGGCAGGAGCTGGTTTTGTAACACCAATTGATTCTCTGTGTGTGCAGTGAATAAAAAGACCATTCTACCTCTGGAAAGAGCCACTGTGATTTCTCAGCCTCTTAAATGTTGTTGCAAAAGCCCTCAGACTTTCTATACTGAAGGAAGGAGGTCACTCAGAAAATCTCCAGTGAGGTTCTCGCAGGACCTGAAGAGTCCAACCTCATTTCATATTTGGGAATTTTCTCCTTAGGCTGAGCCCTAGGAAGCTCAATTCATCTTTGTCATTTTTTTTCCTCAGGAAGAAAACATCCACTGTCTTCAGGCAAGGGTTTCACTGAAGGGAGGATATCAAGACCTGGTCCATAGCTATGTGAGAGAGAGAGTGTTTTAGCACAGAAACCCTGACCTGCAGGAGGTCAGTGAAAACCTGAGAGAGACCTTAGGCCACACTTAGGAACAGTCATATTCCAGCCAGGGATAAACATCTCTTTGGAAAAGAGTCTCAGCAGTTAGGGCAGGTTTAACACTGAGTGTTATCGGTGGTGGGTTGGGGTTTTTTTTAATTATTTTTGCCTATCTCTCTTCCTCTGTTCTGAGCTGCTTTAAGTTAATGCTGTGGTAAAGCACAGCAACTCTTGGGTGGTTTCTCTCATCTCCTGCTGCAGGAGAACTAAATGGCAGCTGGCATATCTCGGGGGCTGGATCAAATATTCTGGTTTACCCCCTGCTCCGTTGTGACAGCAGGAACGTTCCAGGAATGGGGGGGGCACAAACATCTCCACCACCCCTTGGGGTGCCAAGTGCATTTCAGGAGGTTGAACAAATGCTTGGGCACATCATCTCCCAGCTCAGCCTTTGTTGTTCTGCCCTTTTGGGAGGAGTGAGGTTGGATGTGAGACACTCAGCAAAAGGGCATTTGTTCCTCACAGCCATAACCACCTCCTGCAGCTGTGTTTTACCTGGGGTTAGGCTCTAAAAGAGAATTTAGAAAAGCTCTTAATCTTGCAGAACATACAGGAAAGGGGTAAGACTCATTTGTTACTTACTATGCAGCTGAAATCTCAAAAGTGATGGAGGTGGAGACTCCACACAACTGCGGTGGAGGCACACCCACCCTCTTCTCGGTGGATAAGTAAAACCCTGTGGTGGGAAGGGCCCACCCCAGTACAAAGTGTTGTCAGTTCTCACTGTGTCTTTCCTACAGTTTATCACTTGCACTACAGCTGAATGTTTGTCTGTTCCCGTTCTGTCCTGGATTTTCTTTGTGAACTGTATTTGGTCTTGTTCGTTAGGCTTCTAGTGTAATGTGTGTTTTTAGAGCAATAAAGCGTGGCAGCTTTTTGTACAAAACATCTGGCTCTTCCTCTTTCACAGTCCTTGAGTACAGGAGACTCATCTGGGAAGCTGCAGGTCGCTGTGCTCCCCTTGTCACAGCCCTGCTCTGCCTCTCTCGTCCCACCCTCTGGCAGCTCCCTTCTCTGCAAATCAACAGTCTTGCAGTTGGAGGCAAAACTGTTTTATTTTTGCAGCTACAGGATGAGTTTTTGCCAGGATGGCTCCAGCTGTCAACTCTGCTCCAGCCAGACCCTCAGGCTCTCAAGCTGCTTTGGTGGCTGCTGAGCAAACGATGTCCATGGTCTCTTGTCCACAGCCATGACTTTATTTTCCAGGGCTCCTTTATCTCCAGCCTGGCACTGGTTACCTGGTCCCATCCCGTGGGTTGTCATGTTGTCCAGAGAACAAGAAGTACGTAGTGTTGAATGATAGCAAGAGAAGGTAAAGCTTCAGTTGGCAACTTCTACACCCAAAGTGAGAGGATCATTGCTGCCCATTCCTCTCCCAGCACCGTCACAGGGAGCTCCAGCCTCCGCCTCCAGCAGCTCAGCAGTTGCTCTGCCCTTGAACCTGTGGATGGGCAGCCTGGCACGGCTGGTGATGAGCTCCTACCTCATGAACGACCTCCGGCCCGTCCTGAAGAAGGCCTCGATCTGTTCCAGGGACCTGCCTTTGGTTTCGGGAACGCAGCAGCCTGTGAATAAGATGTTCCCAGCACTGATGACAGCGAAGAACAGGAAGGGCACCTCGAGGCCGAAGGCATTCTGGAAAGTGGGACAGAAGGCAGGTGTGAGCTGGTGCACGGAGGGGCTGAGGAGGGGCTGCTGGACACCCCCTGGGCAGTACCCACCACGACTGGGAGGAAGGCCTGGGTCAGGATGAAGGCTGTCAGCCAACTCACGATGACACAGAGGCCCGAGGCCACCCCACGGGCTTTCAGGGGGAGGATTTCCGACATGAGCAGCCAGGTGATGGGGCCCCAGCCCAAGGCATAACCTGCAGGGGAGGGGGGTAAGCTCAGGCTGTTGAGGTTTCAAAGCTCACTGAGGATGCAGAAGAGCCCTGTGCAATCCTGCCCTGCAACCTCAACAATCATTATCCCCCCCATTCATACTGCCAGTCCTCAAAGTGACTTCAGATATCCTCTTTCTTTGTCTTCCAGGGCCAGCTGCCTGCCTTACAACTCCAAACCCAGTCTCCTTGCTCCATATCACTCTGCCTTGGATGAGAAACATCCCCCCATCTGGGATCCTGCCCTGTGCTGAGAGTCCTGGGCTTTCTGCACTTACCCATAATGAAGAACATGGTTGCCAGGAGGGGGATGAGGGTGATGTAGTTGGTTGGCTCAGCAGGAAGGTTCTCAGAGCTCACCAGGGTCTTGTTGGCAATGGTGCCATTTTGAGGAGCTGACATGCAGAGAATATAGATCCCCATGGTCAGGTTGGAGGCCAGCATGACACCACCTGTGGAGAGAAAAAACAGAACAGTGGGTGAGTGAACCCCTCTGTGCTGAGGACTGAGCTCCCAGAAAAACCTCTGCTGAGGAGCTGAGCCGCCAGCAAGAGAAAGAGACCTCCCCACCTCCCTCCTTTCCTGAGTCCTATGGGGCTGAACTTTCCACTCCTGCACATTTGCAGATCTGGAAATCCTTAAATAAGAGCTTCTTTTGCACAGCAGTGGGAGGGAGACATACCTGATACAAAGAGAAGAATCTTCCTCCCAGCTTTATCCATTGACACAGCAGCGACCGCCACCGAGAACAGACGTACCAAGCCAACGAGAGCTGCATCGTACTCTGGTTTCTGCAAAAACCAAGGGAGGAAGCTGAGTGAGGCCAGTCCTGCTCCCCACACTCATGCAGTGTCTTCCAGGGCAGGTGCTTGGCAATTGCTGCTGACTAAGTTCAAAAAAGGGATGTTATGTCTGTCATGTCCGTAGGGGACCCAGAGCACTGGGCAGCCATCACCGAGGGCCAGGCTGCCCGAGCAGGGACTGAACCCCAGGGCTCACCAGGATCACAGATGTTTTCTTGAATATTGACTGCAGGTACACGAGGATGCAGGTGACACCCGAGAGCTGCTGCAGGAACCTCATCACCCCCGCGATCAGGATGGGCTTGTACATGAAGGGGTCCTTGATCTCAGCACAGGAAATCCGACGGCTCTGGAGGAGACAAAGTCAAAAAGTCGAAGTGATAGCACCTCTGGGCACCACTGGGGCACCCAGAGGGTGGCTCGGGAGTTGCCCAAAGGATGGATTTTGCAGTTTTCATGTCAAAATCTCCCTGTGCTGGAATTTAGCCTCCTCACCTGCTTCCTCACACTGTCCTTCATCTGCTCATATTCCTGGGCATAGTCTGTGTCACTGCCCCGCAGCCAGCACAGTGACCCCAGGGCCTCCTTCTCCTTCCCCTGGGAGAGCAGGAACCGGGGCGAGTTGGGCATGAAGCAGAGCAGGATGATCATGGTGAGCACTGGCACCTCCCCAGCGACAGCCAGCCAGCGCCAGTCCAGGACCAGCCCTGCCAGAGCAGCACCGTTAGGGGACAAATCACACAGGGATGGGTGTCCTGACCTTGTCTCCACCTGGGCACCCCAATAACTTAATTTAATTAAGCAGGAAAAAGAAATAATAAAAAAAAAAAAGCATTTCCATCTGTACAATAGGGTGGAACAATCCATCAACTCGCTGAGAAACCTGTTTTGTTTTAAAATCTCCTTTTCTGGGGTTTCTCTGGGGGTTTCCTTTCCCCCCCACCCCAAACACTGAGATACTTACCCAGAGCATACAGGGCGAGGGAGCCCAGCACTGCCATGATCTGAGGACAGGCACCCAGCATCCCCCTGACCCCGGGGTGGGAGATCTCTGAGATGTAAACCTGGAGGGCGACAACACGTTCTTAACAGAGCTGCAACATCCAGTTGTCATCCCCCAAACCTGCCCTATGTCACCCTGCCATCATTCCCTGTGGCCAAGAGAAACCCCAGTCCTGGGAAATCGCCCTCTTGGGATGGAGACCCGACTGGTCCAGCGGCATGACCTGCCCTGGCTGGTGGAAGGACAGTCTGCCCGGCACCGTCACTTCCCTCCATGACCCCGGCACGGGAGAAGTGCTCGGACTCCGTTACTGGAACGAGGTGCCCTGGTGTTACTCAATCCTTGCCTTCCCCTCTGCATGAAACATGAGGACAGTGTTTGGGAGGAAATAACTGCTGGGAGGAGCAGCGGGTGAGGACCCGCCTTTCATTTTCTGCAGCAACAAAGTCCTGCCCCGACAGGGTCAATCCACACGCCAGGGCTGCTAACCTGGTGCATCCTCCCCATCCCCACCTGCCCATCCGCAGCACTGCAGCTCTTGCTGGTCCCTCAGCTCCGGCACCGCAGCATCTCCCAACCCCGCAAATTCCCATCCCTGTCCCTCCCATGGCACATTACCGGGATGGCAGCGGAGGTCACTCCGCCGGCGTAGCCCGTCAGCACTCGGCCCAGCAGCAGCATCCAGACCCCCTGGGCACCGGCCATCAGCGCGAATCCCACGGCCGAGGGCAGCGCCGAGAACATGATGCTGAGCTTGCGGCCCAGGCAGTCGTTGAGCAGCATGGTGCTGAGCCCCCCCGCCGCCGCTCCCAGCGTGAACACCGACTGCGGGGCACGGACAGGGGCTGCGGTGAGACCGGGCTGACCCTGCACACCCCCGGCTCTGCCCCACACCCTGGCAGGGACAGCCCCGCTCCTTACCCCGAACCAGGGCGCTGTGTGCTGGTCCAGCCTCAGCGCGGGGTTGGGATGAGCCTCCAGGGCAGGGATGACGGGCGAGGGATAAACCAGGGCGAAGCCGAAAGTGAAGTTCCCCAGGACGGCGGCAAATGCAGCCAGGTAGAGCCGCGTGTTGTGGAGGCTCCTGAGGGAGGGATGGAGTGAGAAAGATGTGTAGGGTGACCTTTCTGTGCCCGGCAGAACATTAAACTCCGTCCTGCAGCTTCCCCCCAGCCTTTGCCGAGGCTCTCGTGACACCCATGGAGGGATTTTCCCAGGGAATGGCCCGTTACAGCCCCAGGCTGGTGGGATTTCTCTGAGCAGTGGTGGGGTGAGAGAGCTTCATCCCGCCGTGCACTACTGATGTTTCCTTCTGTGCCAGGCACTTTTCAGTGGGTTCAATAAATCAAGAAAAGCAGAAGCTGGAGCTGGGTGGCAGCTGGCTCGTCTGGGCAGAGCAGGGAGAATATTCTTTCAAAGCCCATGTGCCCCCCAGCAGAACCTCATGCCCTCGTGGGAGTCACTGCCCCAAAGCACACAAACCCATCGCTCTTCCAGGTGAGCTCATCCAGCACCACGCACCCTTGGGCAGGATGAGACCCCCACCTCAAGGCAGCTCAGGAGGGGCAGCGCTATGAAACAGCTCTTGCCCCAGCTCCCCCCAGCCCAGTGCCCACGGGACGAGGGGCACAGACCAACCTGCAGCCCACCCTATGGCTCCAACATGGCCCTTACCGTAGGTACTCCTTGTCGAGCCTCCTGACAGCGCTCCTGGGGAAGGTCTGATACGAGGAGCTCGTTTTCCTCACGAGGGGTTCCCGATCACTCGGCTCCATGGCCGTGCCTGGTGTCTGCTGTGGTGCTGGTGCTGCTGCGCTCGGGGCGGATGCTGGGGCTGCCCAAGGGGAAGGGGAGGAAGAGGCAGCTGAAAGCGAAAGGGGAGAGGCTGCCTGGCGTTGCCTAATCAGAGAAATCTGTGCCTCGTGGGCTCACCCACAGCTGCCCCTCAGAGGAAACTGGAGGGGGGCTGGAAAACCAGCTGGTAAAGAGCCCTGGGGTGACAATGGAGCCCTGCAGCCTTCGCCCAGTGCCCACCCAGCTCCGTGGACACCAAACTCCACCACTGCAGTGACACTTGCAGGGACAGTCCTTGCAGAACTATTTTCACCAGCAGAAATGGCCCTTTGCTAAGGTCATGTTCCATCCCCCTGAGGAGCTGGTACCAGTTAGACTGGTAAAGTGCTCCTTCTCTTTACAAGGAGAAACTGCATCTGTATCATTCTGCAGAGCTGCCCTGGGGAAAGGTTTTCAGCACAGACCAGAGCGGAGAAAGAGGAAGGAGTGGAAACAATGGAGAGGTGAACATGGAGTGGGCGCAGGGAGCAGATGATGGGGATGAAGAGCACCGGTGGGGATGGAAAAGGGAACAGGGGGATCTCTGCGCATTGAATGCAGCTATTGGGAGTCTAAGGCTGTCCCTGGGCAACTTTGCCCCCTCACCCTGATCCTCCCAACCCCACAGGGCTCTCTGGGCAACGTTGTTCTGGGACATCTGCAGGTCCTGGGGGACTGCAAGGTCTAAACCCAACCTGTATGAGAGGGGTTAGTTTGGACCTTGCTGGCTCTGAACCTGCTGGCCAAAACCATTTGAATTTAATTACCAAAACATACAGTTCTCTAAACTACTGTGGTGATCCTCTTGTTTCCATCGCTCACTTTGGTCCCTGGTGTTTTTGGGACCACCTGGATGGCTTCTGCACTCCTGAGCCTGCGTGGGAGCCACAGCGACACTTCAGTGTCAGCCAGGACTTGCTACAGTTTCCCTCGGCGCAAACCGGTTCCCCTTCTGCAACCACCAAGTGTTGTGTTCAGAGTCTGGTCCATGCTGGGGATTTACAGCTGACTCAGGGACTCGGGGATCTGATTTCACTGCAGGAAGAAAGGTCATGGATTGTGCGGATATCGAGGTGGCAGGCCAGCTCATCCAAAAAATTTCCAATGCTGTGCTGACCTGAGCAGGGATGTCACAACAAACCTGGAGCTGATCCCTGTGCCCTGGAATCCCCCTCCATCAGCAGATGCCATTGGTCACATCTCTAGAAGGCACTTTATTCCATGAATCTGGGTTAGCTCCTGTTACATGATTTTGCAGCATCCTTCCTCTTCAAATTCCCTCCCTCTGACAGCTGTGAGATAGATCATGAACACAGGCAAAAAAATAGAGGCATCAAAGCCACTTGGCAACTTTACTAACCCAGTTCATAAATTAATTTCTATTCCTCTTGTAAGGGAGAAATCAGTCACTCCTTGAGGCCATTCATCTCTGTCACTCATCTGGCCACATCCTTTCATAAATCTTCCTGTGAGCCTGAGCTGGTGATTGCTGGGCCAGGATGCGATAATGCCCAGTGCCAATGCAGGGTTGGGGCAGCCCCGGCGCTGGTTTGCCCTGGGCTGGGGCTGGGCTGGTTCTCTCTGCATCACCCACATCCCCTGAGGCTGGAGCAGGGCTGGTCTTTTGCAGCAGGGTGCTGCTCTGTGGGTGCATGTGGGTGACTTTGGGGATAGGGAGCCATCAGGGCTGTGCAGAGGTACGATGGTGCAAAAAAGCATGTGCCAGCTTTCCAGAGGCACACAGTGGGCAACTGGTGACAGCTGGAGGCACACAGAGGGAAGAGTGGGGGCTGGCAATGCATTGGATGCACCTGTGAAACGTGGTACTTATGGAGGTGGAGGAGTTTGAGCTCAAGAGGCATCTATGGATGCTCCCTCCACAGTTTTCCAAGACCCTGTGGTTTTGCACAACACCATTTGCTGCACCCCCATCTCCCTGGGGGCATCTGCACCTGGAGCCCAGGTTAACTTTTCCAACCAGGCAGACGGAATTCAGCTCTCCCCCGGCTCTATCCCTCACCCCGCTCCCCCTGCAGAGGAGAAAATCACCACCTTTCAGGCTGCCATCTGCTTATTTTGTTGGACTCTGAACTTGCTGAAATGTCTTTCGATGGATGAAAGAACGCAGAGTAGAAGAACAGAGCCTGGCAGGCTGCATGGTGAGTGGAAAATAGTTTTTGGGGACTTTCTGGAGTTTGAAGGCCCGATGATGGATGTGCATGCGAGGGATGGTAATGGCTTTGTAAGTATCAAAACACAGAGCAAAGGAATAACTCTGCCTAATAGACTGAGAAATGTGTGTCAGACAGGATCCTCTCCACTCTGACACGGAGCTGAATGATGGAGTGCTCCAGGGTTGGGAGCAGAGGCTGGTACAGGTTTAATGTATCGGAAAAAAGGTACAGCTAGTTTTGAAAAAATATTAGATCCTTGCTATGGGTGTGTTGGAAAAGGCTGAATCTTGCCTCAAGATGAGTCTGGAGGAGCCCCGCTGTGTTTGCAGCGATCTGTGTGAGGGGCTCACTGGGCAGGGCTGCTGCTCCCTGTGCTCCTGGCTCTCCTCGTGCTGCCTTCCCACTCTGCTCCCAGTGTCCAGACCTACTGACAAAAGCGATGGGTTTATGTGGAAATTTTGTGGGGATAAATATTTGCCTGTCAGCAAGGCTGGGTCAGAGAGTGATTTCTCATGTGCTGTTCAATAATGACATTTCCAAACAAAATTAGAATTTCTCCTTGAGGGTATTTGAGGGTGGTTTTCTTTTTTTTTATAGGTTAGAGAAGGTTTGAATTCGGGGGATTTCCTGGTTGCTACACAAAGGGAAGGGTTATTTATCTCCCCATGCTTAGAATGAGATGTTTTGGTGTCCCACTTCCTACCTGGCTAACCTGGGAGCTGGGACGAGCTGGAAGATTTGTGTGGGCTGAAAGGTTCAGCTGGGCAGTAGATTTACCAAAAGTGGCGTGTTTTTACCTGCTTGTGGGGCTTTTTTTTAAGGCCACGTGAAATCCTGTGACCTATAACTTCCAGTGCCTGTGGGTACAAGTGAAACTGAGACAGGATAAAATGGGGACATGAGGCAGTTTGTGGGTTTCCAGCCCTTCCTGTGCCATGTGGTGGCTTTTTTTCACTTGCTGTGTGTTCTGTGGCAGCTTTTGGGTGTGAACAGTGTCAGGGCAGCATGGGGCCACACTCTTCTGCAGCCTGGATTTCCCCAGGGCTGTGGTGGCTCCTGAGAGAGGGAAGGATGCAGCCAGCAGGGCTTGGAGCTGGTCTGTGGTTGTCCTTGCACCCCGTAAATCTGTGTCTTGCTTTGCTTGAATGCTGTGGTTGGGGTCACTCTATGAAATCAGGGATGAACATCCCCAGGGATGACTCCAGGCCAGGCTTGAGGGGCTGATGTTATCCCTCTCATGACCTTGGGAAGATGATTTTGCCCTCACTTTACTCAGTCCACAGCCAGGATGTAGCCACAGGGGCACAACCCAAATCTGAAGAACAAGCACAAGAGAGCTCCATTTCTGTAATATCATGTACTTCCAGAAGCACCCTGCGCCCCTTTGACGCCTTGTGTTGGTTGAGAAGTGGTGGGATAAATAAAGGGATGCTCAAGAAGAGTTTTTTAAAGAAATCTTTTTTGTTATGGTCCGGCCAGTTGAAGTTCATGAGCTCCTGGGACAGGCTTTGCACTGATGCCTGTTGTGATGCCACAACCTGAAAGCTTTTTGACCTTTCTTCCCTTGCCCATTTCTGCTGCGTATTTTGAAGCAAAGCTGCTTTTCCTTTGATGGCAAGGGCTGGATTTCTTTACACTTGGGACACAAATCTCCCCCCTAAATTCCTGAGAGCTGCTGCCTGCTCCTTCCTTGGCTCTGTGTGGGTTTTGCCTGTTTAATATGATTTAAAAAGAAAAAAAAAAGCCGGGGGGTGGGGGGAGGGGGGCAAAACAAAACATATCATTTCCTTGCTTTAATGTGAGCCAATTATGGCTTGCAGGCTGTTAACTTCATCACCACTTCTTCCAACAAAGACCTTGGTAAAATAAACCCCGTTGTTGGCAGCAGAGCCGCTGCCGGGACCTGCTGTCGGGCTCCGCGTGCGACCGGCAAAGGCTCTGCTCGAGCCATGGCATTTTATCCACAACCCCCCCCACCACCCACCTCCCCAAGGCTGGAAAAAAAAAAATCCAATGGCTGTGTCCCACACATGCCCGCTAAAATATCCCAGCGCTTGTTGTACATCTGCTGACGGATACCAACTGGAAAGGAGATTAGGGCTCAGACTCCCGCGCTGGGCTGTCTGCCCCTCCTAATGAGGAACAGATTGGAGCCCTCGCCGGCGCAGGAGTGCGGCACGCTGCTTCCAGCGCCCGGAAAATGGCAAAATCAGGAGGGCCGGGGAGGCTGGAGGATGCCAGTGCATGGGCCAGTGATTGAATGGTGCCAGCAGTCAGGGGAGAGGCTGGGCTGGGGCTCTATGCGGTGCTGGGGGTCTGGGGGGGGATATGGGGGTCTGCAATGAGCCCATGGGACAAAGGGAGTTGGGGGGCACCTGAGCTGATGCACATTTGTGGGCAGGGCTGGAACAGCGTACCAGGGATGCTCTGTGGGATGCTGCGCTCACCCCAAATGCCACTTGCCCCTGCAGTGTCCTGCCCACTGCCCCCAAATCGCAGTGACTGGCACACCTTGGGTCAGGATCTGACCCCTCCGAGCTGGGCACTGCTGGCTTGGGGACCTGGAGCTGGGTGGAGCTCAGACACAGTGAAATCCCACACACTATGGGACATCTTTTGTGTGGCATTTCCCTGTCACTTTGACATGGGAAGAAAAGTGCTCATGGCACTTAAAAGTGTTGGGACCATGGCCAGGAGCAAAGTGCAGGGCCTTGTGCTTTTCCCACCCTCAGCCACAGGCATTTCCCTGGGGGTTTGCACCAGGGCCCGCAGCCCCTTCACCCCTTTGCTGGTGACTGCATCCCTGTCTCCCACATTGCTTCATCCTCTAGCTGGGACCCGGTAAAGGAATGTTAACTCTTTTTGGCTAATTTGGGGCTTTGGGCAGACCCAGTGCTGCCTTCTCTCTTTCTTCCCTCCCCATCGCCGGTGCTTGTTTTATTTTATGTTTCTTTTCAGCAGCAGTTAAATTGAAAATTAAGATGTGTTGGGACCTAATTCCAAATAAAAATGTCAGTGCATTGACTGCAAGACCCTCGGTATAGTAACTTCCAAGGTGGACAGCATTGTGCTGCAGCAGCCTATGAAAAGGCAAAGATGAGTTGGCATTTCCACCCAAGGGGCAGTGGGGGCAGCCTTGTCCTCAGTGCCGGAGAATAGGGAGTTTCTTATACGCCCATTTTTTCAGGCACCTTTTAACCCATTTATCCTGCCGACAGAAAACCTCGTGGATGAAATCTGGAGTGAAAGCAGAGACCTGAAAGCACATTTCTGCTCCACTGGTGATCTGTAAACAGGATAATCTTGTTACAGCCACCTGTCAGTCCTGAAATAAACCTGGAGTATCCCTGGGCAGATCTTAATTTTTCTTATTGGCATAACAGCACTCTGCCCCATGGCCCCGGGGTGTCCCCAACAACCACAGCTCTCGATCTCTTTCTCATTTGAGGTCGTTGGAAGGGACACTAAATATCTGCAATTGCTCTTAAATGAGATTTGAGGTTTTTGAAGCTCAAGATGCACCAGACAGACCAGAATTTTATACAGGACCTCTTGGGCCAAGGCCTACGTGCATTAAAAAAAAGTGTTTAGGTGTCTTCATAGCCTTGAGTTTCTATGAGTTTTTAACTGGATACAGGAGAAAAAACCCAAATACTGGTCCCTGCCATGGAGGGAGACTTTCAGCCAGCCTGTGCCTACACAGGAACCACCAGGCCATGGCCTCAGTTCCTTTTCCTTCCCACCAGCTTTGCTGCAGCTCCTTTGGGATTTTATCACTGCACTTTTAAACCCCACACGCCGCGTGTCCCCTCCAGCCCCTGAACTCTCCCTCACCCGCCCTCAGCCGCCGCGGCAGGTAGGGGCGACCCCTTGCTCCCGAAATTAATTTCCCTTGGGAAAGCCTCCTAAGCCAGTTAGACATCCCCCTGCCCCCGGGTGAGCCAGACCTTGCAGGAGGATGAGATGGGAGAACACGGGGGCAAGAGGGAGCAGCGATGGGAGGTGTCACTCCTGCTCGGTCCCTGTCTCGTCCCGGGAGCTCCCTGGAGCTTTTGGGTGCCCTGAGCCCTCGGGACTCTGCCCATGTCTGGAGGAGCTCATGTGAAACCCATTAAAAGCGTAAGGAAAAGGAGCACGACGGTTGGGAATCGTTTTGTTTGGGTTTCTAAAACGTGCGCATGAAAACACTGTGTGGTTTTCTGACAAATTTGAACCAGCGCTGCTCAATCCACTCCAGCGCTGCTACTGTTGATCTAGCAGACTGTAAAGCATTTATTGGAGTTGCTTGAGGCGAACTTAAGCATCTGTGGAATAACAAGTCCAGGAAGTAATTGCATCCACAAGGAAAATATTTTTATGTATAATTCAGTGACCCATTTTATAAACATTGCGGTTCCACCTTGGACTTTTTTTTTTTCTCTCTTTCTCCTTATTTTTTTCACCCGCAGCCTTCCTCATCCCAGCGTCTGGGGTTAGCGATCCGTGCAAGGCTGTGTTTGGTGGCTCCATGTTCACGGTACGACATGGCAAGGGATGGGAAGCAGAGGGGAAAACTCTGGTGCTGCAGGAGAATGGGGGTCCAGCTCCAAAGGTGGCACCATAGAGAGGGGGAATGCTGGCACTGGGCATTCCAGAGAAACAGAGACAGTGTGGATTGCTCCTGCCGAGCTTGGCAAGCACAGAGGAATTGTTTCAAGGCAAGGCCTTTCCTTTCTTCCTTAGCAAACCATTTTTACGAGAAGATGAGTCATTTCCAGCCTGGGTGGCACAAGGCTGGGAAGCCAGGGGACTCTGTGTCCATTTTGGGGGACTTTTTGGCAATTCATTTCCAGCATAAATGCACCCCCTGCCCCACCTTTCTTGTCCCAGGAGCTCCATTTGCTCTCACAGCACAGTGCAGGTGGGAGATGGAAGGAGCCGTCACATAAAAAGCTTTTAGGAGGGACTGGCCTGACCCCTGTCAGCCTGGGCACAGGCAGTTTGGGGGCCAGCATTAGATGCAGGTGCTTAAATGGGTGACAACGTAAAAAAATAGGTTTGCTGCAACAGAACAGAGTTATAAAAAGCTGAAGCCACAAAGCACCATATTAAAATTGCACTTAATCTTTATGGGGTTAATACCGAGGGGTTTGTAGGTGCCGCTGGCACCTTAGTTGAGGTAGAGCTGCCCCTCCGAGTGTGAAGGGGATTGACGACACCAGAGCTCACTCTGTTTTGCCTGCCATGAATTTGTTGGCATCTTTATCCCTTGGGAGGAATGAAAGTCTGACTCGGGAGTCTCATGGGTCCCCATCCTCGCTGTGACACCCCTGGGAAGTGACTGACCTCCTGCCTGGTGCCTGTGCTGCTGGGATGGATCCACCACTTCCCAGCCCAGCTCCTGCCCTGCTGTCTCTCCCTGTGCACAAGGCATGGCTCAAAGCCAGGCAGGACTGAAAATTGGAGGGTGAACCTCAAATTGGAGGTGCAGGTAGAGGCTCCCCTGCTTTTCCCCTGCTTTTCCCTCAGACTCCTGTATCCTGCCCAGGAAGTGGTGATGCCAAGGGCAGCCACAGCCCCAGGGCCAGGCCTCACTCCAGGAGGGAGAAGAAAACAAAACAAAACAGGCTTGGAAGTAAATATTATCTGAATATAGAGGAACGCGATGTTTCTTCTTATGAGTCTAGAATTTCTGCCTTTTAACAGCTAACCTTGACTCGGCCAATATCCACAACATGCAGCTCTGGCCAAAATATGCTGGGCCTTAAAGTACCACAACAGCTGTTTTTCTTGCTAAAATATGACATTAAATTTTTTGGATGGCTGGATGCTTCCTTGATGAAAGTGGAATAAGGGGCTATTTTTCCTCTTTCTTCTCTCTCTTTCTCTCTCTCTCTTCCCCCCTCCAGTCTTTCCTCCTCCTTCCATGCAGGGTGATAAAGCCCAAGCCTTTGCAGATATCCCATGTGGGCAGATGGCCGATGCTCCCTCAGGGCTGGAGCCCCGGCTGTGACCCAAGAGAGGGGGCTGCTGCTCACTGAACCCCCACCTTGTTATTCCTGGATCCCTCCCATGGCCTGGCGGGATCAGGGCCAGCAGCAGTTACAGCCCTGACATCTTGTTTTGCTGATGGTTTGCATGTCAAAAACATTCTGCCCTTAAAACGAGGGCACCAGTGGGGCAGTTGGGGGCAGAGGGGCTGGTGGGTCCCCTGGTGTGTTTTGTGCTTCAGGTCCCCCTGCCAGGGACAGTTTGGGGCTTTTCAAGAGCTCCAGCTGCAGCCAATGGTGCGGGACAGGAGCTTGGTGGTCCCATCTGACCCCATGAGCTGGTGCTGGTCCCTGTCCCTGAACTGACCTGTATCTGGGGAATTGCTGATGGTATGAGCTGGTGCTGGCCAGGATAAGCCCCTTGGTGCCCCCTGAGAGCAGTGAGGGCTTGGGCAGGGTTTGGAGCACTGCAGAGTGCTGCAGTGACTTTGCTTTGGTGGTATCACCTGTGTGTGACCTGGTGTGACAGGTGTCTTTCTGGACATCATGTCCATGGATGAGCTGTGTTTCCCAGGCTGCAGTGAGCCCTGGGGTGGGGTCCTGCAGTAGAATCACTGCCCTGAGTTGTAAAACCCAGGAATGGCAATGGTGGAAGTAGAGATGTGTGCTGGGCTGTGCTCTGGAGGTGCCAGAGAGGTGGATCCACTGTGGCCGCTCCCAAACAGCATCACCTGGTGGCACCCAGGTGAGGGTCTGAGGCAATTCATATGTGATGGAGTGATGTGGCAGCATCAGGATGGAGTGTCTGCTCCCCTTGTCTACATCCCATCCCCACCTCTGGATGAGCCGTGATTCCTTACCCAGCTCCTTACTGGGAGGCAAAGTCCCTGCCCTTCACACCTCATCCTCCTGTTCGTCTTCCTTTTTTGAAAGATCAGCTTAATTTTAGCGAGACTCAGAAGAATTTTTAAAGGGGGGAGGTGGGAACCAAACCAGGATGGGGATTCCATTACCCAGAGCCTCATGGGCTCGTTGATTTTTGTCTGGGGCCTGATCTCCCAGGCTGATAACGCAGCGTGGGCCGTGGTGGCATCACTGCCATGGGACGGGGCTCAGGTGCTCCAGCCCCAGCTCAGGGTTACCCATCGCTCCTCTCATTTCCGTAGCAATTCCGCTGCAGGACCTTCTTTATACCCAGCACTTTACCTGCCAAGCTGTCACACTTGCTGTTCATTTACAGAGCTCCTTGAGTGCCTGTGGTGACGGGGATGGAGCCGGGGGGGTGCTCGGGGTCCCGGTGGTACCCGTGTGTGTGGATAAGGAACGCGTTCCCTTTTCCCGGCCGGCGAGCATGTGGTTGGAATTAGCGGCTGGGCTGCAGGGGGAGCGGGCAGCTGGGTTTCTCCGGAGCGTTTCAGTGCTTAATCTCTGAAGAATGCAGAATGTCTGTCTGGACGCCCCGGCCAAGATCAACTCCGCGGCACGGGGAGGCCAATATAAACGTTCATGTTTTGTGTCACCGAGATCTCATTAGATGTTTTTTATGTAATTGCATAAGTCGAACTACCGTGATGAAAATGCCACAGCGAACAAATGAGATGAATTGTGAAACCTCTCCTTCAAGGAGACGCCGGCCTTCTCTGGACCGAGGGGATCCAGCTCCAGCCTCTTCCAAGGCTCTTGGTGACCTTCTGGAGTTAATAAGAAGCTGCTTGTCCATGTTTCCCCCATGTCCAGCCCTCACCCTGACATCAGGCCTCAGCCAGGCAGCAGGTCTCCCCGTGGCCAGTGCTGGGAGCAGAGGGGTTGGCTGCTCCTGTGCTCCAACGGGCTCCCATCCCTCCTCCGAAACCCGAGGGAGGCGGCGGGGTTGGGGGAGAGGAAGAAAAATCTCCTGTTTCTTGGCTGCCTGACATCCAAGTGCTCTGCAACATCTGAATGATATCACTGCCCTCTTGATTTCTCGCTTTAACCCCCTGATGGAGGCAGGGAGAACGAGCTGCAGGGCTTGACAAGCATCTGCAGCTGCGCCCCATCCCTGTCCTCTGAGCCCCGCAGCTAATGATAACAACTTTGTTAATCTGTCCCTTCAAGGCCTGGCGTGTTTTCCTGATGATATAGATTAATGCTAATTTAATTAGGCCTTAATCACTGCTTGCTTGGTTCAAACCCAGACACACTCCCAATGCTGGGCAGCTCCAAGGGCTGCTGAGCGCTGTGACAGGATGGTGCTGCTTGTCCCTGGGATGTGAGGGCTCAGTGGAGTGGCATCCCAGCACCCACCGCTTTCCCCAGCTGTGCACCCATCCTGGTTCTCCTCAGTGACCTGGCAGCACAGACCAGGTCCCTATGCAGGGCAAGAGGCTGGATCCACCAGGATGGCAGCACAGCACAAACCCCCCAAGGTTTGGTCTCATGGGAGCTTTCCTGGTGGATTCTCAGGGGGATGGGGAAGCCGCCAGCAGCGCAGAAGCACCGGGTGCTGCATCCCCCCAGTGACTTCTGTGAGACAGGCTGGAACGGTTGCCTTTGCTACAGACACATCTGCTGGGCGGGAGGGCCTGGAATTTGGGATATTGTTTTTCTGGTGGGGAGTGGTGGGTGCCAAAAGCCTGATAAATTAATCACCTCTGACATGGGTCAGTCCAGCTTCTGGCGCTCGCAGGCTGGGCCCCCTGAGACTCCGCGCGGAAACGGTGCTGCTGCTGCAACGTGAAAGTTCATCAAGGAGCAAGGCTGCCCCAGAGAGGAATGGATTTTGGGAGGGGGCAGCTGCTGCTGGTGGCAGGCTCGGACACTGTGCTCCCCTGGGATGGCTGGCTGGCTGCAGGATATGTGGCAGCATAACTCGGGCGCAGGCACCTGCTCACGATGAGAGGTTGAGAGGAGATGGTGAAGGTCTTCATTCACCCACTGCAGGGGTTTCTACACTGCTGTGAATGAGGCAGGATTTTTCTGGTTTTAATGACTCCACTTACTATCCACCTCCTCTCCACTTCATTTACTCTTCCCTCTGGTGTGCTGCTTCCCATCCTGGTGAATGCCAGCATCACTCCCTGCTGGAACCAACATTTGCTTTTCTTTCCTTGATCTTTTTTGGGACTATTTCTGCTCAGAAAAGGAGAAAGAGGGAAGCAGAGCAGGAAGCAAAGCTCAGGGAACAGGGTCCCATGGGGATCTTTGAGAGCATCAGAGGCTGTGTTTGTGTCCTGCATTCCCCATAGTGTTAACAGGCCCAATGATCTGGGTGGCAGGAGGTGTTAAGACACCCGATATGTGCTGTGATCTTTGCAGATCTTATCAGGACAATGCAGAAGCCTCCTTCCATCCCTCCTGTCTTCTCCATCTCTTACTCTCTTTCTCTCTCCTTCTTTTATTTTTTTTGTCCAGACATAATTAATGTAAACCAAATGCTTTGTGCACAGCTGCTGGCATCCTGAAACTGTTTTGTGTGTGGTCTCTCCTTTAGCCTGGACAAGGAAGGAGAAAAACTCTGAGCACTATCCCAGACCTGCTTGGGTAGGGAGCAGCATCTATTGCACAAGAGGCACCTTGAATTTCTGTGTTCCTCTCGTGGGATGAGGTTATGTGATGGCTGGTTGAACTGGTTTAAATAAAAATGGAGTTTCCCTAAAACTTCATCTTCCCAAATCCAGCCAAACTCTTGCTCAACTTTTCTTGGTGGTTAAAGGAAATTT
Organism: Pitta sordida; assembly: GCA_013390025.1. Taxonomy (NCBI): domain Eukaryota; kingdom Metazoa; phylum Chordata; class Aves; order Passeriformes; family Pittidae; genus Pitta; species Pitta sordida. The sequence continues at coordinate 79,660 of WEKX01000690.1, forward strand.
GCCTAACTGAAACCCTAAATGTGTTTCATTTTTGTGGCTGCTTCAGTGTGTCTTGGCTCCCCGAGGAGCTAAGGGATGCTAATGTACTGCAGGAGGAAGGATGTCCTAATGGTTTATCTGGCACCTTTGGGCCCAGGGAACAGTGAGATCCTCTGATTTATATTTTTCCAGCCAAGGAGACAATTTCTGATCACTGCTATTACTTGATGTTGTCACTAGGTCTTTAGGGTTTGAGGTATGAAAGTATCTGTCCCAACCTGTTATGCTCCCAAAAGTTCAAGCAGATGTAGAGCCTCTTCCATCCTGAGAGGTTCCCAACACCCCACAGCCCCTGGACTCCCCTTCTGCAACTTGTGCTGCCCCAGCAGCTGCCGCTTCCCAGTCCCTCTTAGGTGGTGCTTTTCCCCTTCATTGCTCCAATTGCTTCCTTAAAACCCCAGCGTGGCACTGGGATCACCAGCAAAATACAGCAACTCCCATGTCTCACATCCTGCCCAGCTGGGAAAACTGCACGGTACCAAGGGACGCTTGGTTTCCAAAAATCCCTGTTTTTCCCCAAACACCCCGCTGGGGCAGCAAACCCCATCCTGCCATGGTGCAGTGAGGGCAGCTCAGCACCACGGGCGTGTGGCTGCCCCTGACCACCCCAGCCCTCTGTGAGTCAGTGGCTGAGCATTTTGCAAATGTTGAAGTCAAATGGGAAGCATCTGATGTCCCTGCGTGGACGTGCTTTGGATTCCAGGGCGATTAGGATGCTGCAGATGCCTGGGTGAGAAGGTGGGCTGGGTGGTGCTTCTGGGAGTGACCGCTCTCATGTTTCTGCTCCAAAGCTCTCTCCGTGTTGTGGGTGGGACCTGGGGATGACTCATCTTGGATGCATCCTCCCAGTGGAGACTGAGTAACTGGGGCATGTCTTGAGGTGGCTCCTTCTGGGGCAGTTCTGTGCAAAGTGCTGAGCAGAAAAGCCCACGTGCAATCAAACAGTCGCTTTTCAGGGCAGTGTTTGTAATTTAGTTCGTCAAACAAAGGCATTGGTTTGGAGACCACGTGCATGCATCCACACAGGATTTTAGTTAAAAAAAATGAATGTCTGACTTTCTATGAGAGACAAGTTTTTATGGGAAATTTTGAACCAGCCCATGGTGGGGTGTCTGCCGTGTCTCAGGTGTCCACGAGGTGTGATTTCTACTCTCAGTGCTTGGCTGAATGATGCTCAGAGGAGAGGGGAAAGGTTCTGGCTTGCAGGGAAATATCCCCCTGGCCTCCCATCCTCACACCCAGCCCCTCTCCAGGGTGCTCCAGGGCCGTGGGGATGGTGAGTGCCAGAATACAAACTGTCAGCACTGAGTGCCCCACAGAACCTGGGTGATGACAATTTTAAATGAGTGAGAGGTTGAAAAATTGTGAGTGAGATTTTTTTTTTAGAGGGTCACCTTGGGCTAGGAGGCAAAAATTCTTCCTTGCGCGAGTGAGATGCTTTAGGAACTGCCTTAAAATTAATCCAAAGCATAAGCCCAGCTCCAAAGGAGTGGGACTTGGCAAGAGGGCTGGAGACATTATCTTTAAATATAGGCAGGCATCCTGAAGGGTTTCTGGTGGTTTTCCTGGTTGCTTTTTACTCCTTTGTCTCCTGCTCTACTCCCCCTTCCTTGCATAATTCTCTCCATTTTAATGCCTCTTCCCACATTTTGGGTATGAAGTCTCCTCAGACCAGGCAGGGTTGCAACACTGCAAGATCTTTCATGTCGGGATGTTCTGCTTGCTGTGGCACTTTTCACCAGGACAGCATTGCCTGGGTGGCCAGTGACCTCTGTCCTGAGGAGGCTGCAGCTCCCAAGGGATGGAGAAGGTGAAAATGGTCTCTGGCTTGTGAATTGAGGCTCTCATAGATCCCAAGCTGTGCAGAATTGGAATGAGACCTTGTGCTTCTGACCATGAGGTCCTCACTGGCCAGTGCAGCCCCAAAACCTCCTGTGACAGGGGCAGTGGTGCCCAGCATGTCAGGAATTCTGTAGCAACGGGCTCTGAGGTCCTTTCCTGATCTATTAAACTCCCTTTATCCTCTTCCCACCTTAAACATGAGGCTGGGGGGCTCACAGAAAACAAATAGGACTCAATTTATGCTGGGAAGGAGCAGCACACCCTTTACCACCGAAGCAGGGAGGCTCAGGACCCTCTCAGGCTTTGAAGGTTGGAGATGTCTGGCCATACAAAGACACATCTGTCTTTAATCCTTCCCCGTGTAACTGAGACTGGGACCAGGCAGAGCCACGGCAGCCCCTCGCCATGTGCTGCAGGTATTTGTGCGGATGCGTTTGAAGGGCCTTGGCAATGCGGTGGTGCTAGACCGGTTAGAGCCACATGTTCTTGCAAATGCAGCTTCCTATTGACTTGTTAAACATTTGCTATTTATCAGATTTTGCTTTTAAACTGTCTGTAACAGTCTGGGAGAAGTTGTGTCAAAATCCCTTCCAGATGTGAAGGTGCTACCTGATACTTTGGTTATAACCTGGACCCTCGCTCCTGCTCCGTTCAGATTAGCTCAACTACTGTGAAAATGAAAATGCAAATAAAGACATAAAGAGAATAGAGACATGTGTAAAACTTCCTCCAAACCTTCCCTTTTACAGGCAAAATGATCCTGCCTTTATAAGGAGATTTTGAGTTTTATCAGTGAACATTTGCTTTGCTGGAAAACCCGAGGAAAGCAGGGGAGAGCAGCCACCATCCCTGTCTGCCCACACGGGTGTTTTTAAAGCATAATTGACTTTTTTTTCCCCATTTAAATAATGTTTCTTTGGGTCTGGGTCTTCCCAGACACATCAGCTCGTTTTATGAGCATCAGATGATGTGTGCAGCTGGAAACCCGAGTGGTTTCCTTGCATTTGGAGCACATGGATCAGATAACGACGGTTCATTAAATGCTCATTGAAAGGCAGTTGCAAGGCTGGGAGCTTTTCTTAGGAGCACCCGCTCTGCAGACATGCTGCCCTGTCCCTCTTCAGGAGAAATTTCGGGGCCACGAGATATTCCCAGATTAAAACAACTCCCTGCTATCTGTCAGATTGTGTACGGCCCGAGCCAGCTCCCATCGTAGTGAGGGAGGGTTTTTCCACTGACTTTAAGAGGCGCTGGACCGGAGCCATGCTCTGTGTAATGCGGATCCGGGAGAGTGCGTGATGCACTGCATGATGACAGAATTTCTGGGAGATTGGCCTAAACCGAAAACCTTGGACCGCTGCTCCCTGGGACCGCTCTGCCGGAGGAGCGGGGAGGCTGGAGACACCGAACCTGGACCTGGGGCAGGATTTTGCAGCTGTGGAAGCGTCCCCGCAAGAGCCGAGCGATCCCGGCTGCTCCGCGTCTGCCCTTCCCTGCGCCGGGGACTCGGTGCTGGGTTTGGTCGCTTGGGTTGATTCCACAGCCGTGTCTGTGTCCGGTGCTGCCGGGGGGAGCAGACACCTGTGAGTGTGTGAGGGGCTCCCTGCTTGACCCCTCTGGGAGCTGAGCGGCTCAGCCTGTCTGTGCTGCTGCAGCTGAGCTCCTTCGTGCCCCAAAAACACCCCAGTGCAGCTGAGCGGTGCTGGGAATGGGCTGCCTGGGCCAACTGGGCTGGAAAGGTTTGTTGGAAAGCTTGCTGAGAGGAAAGAGGAGGGATGAGAACCTGGCAGACCACTGTATGGCATTTTAAGTCAAACCCTCATGCATCAGTGTTTATTCCTCTCGTATGGCTGGGTTAGGGTGAATCATTGGATTCTTTGACCCTCCCAGGGAGAAGGCTGGACTTCTCTGGGAGTTCTGGTGGATGCACCTCCTTGGGTTGTCCATTACTGCTCCTCATGAGCTCCATGTGCCTCAGGATGGAACTTTCTGGCAGGATGGCACCACCATGGCCTGAGGGCATCAAGGTAGTTAAAAGGAAAACTTTTGCCCTATGGTCTGAGTTAATCTGGATGGGCTCACAGCTTGAACATGTATGGAAGAATGGCAGTGTGAGGGTGAGGGGGGGAAAAAGCACCATGTGAAACCCCCCCTCGAAGCTGTCTTTCAAAATCACATGGTGATAAGGCATTTTCTGGAGTGCCCCATGCAGCTGGCAGCAGAAACCAGGCTTTAATGTTTGGGTCTGGCTAGTTTTTCACTTTCTGCAGCCAAAGGGATCTGGATCAAGTTTGCCTGGAAGATTAGCTGGCACTTAGCCCGACTAGACATCTCTGGAAGCCTCCCATCCAGCAGGAGTAGGTCCTAATTCCCGTCTCAGCAAGCCTTGCCATGGGCTGATGTGGGGGAATGTGTGTCCCTTGGAAGGGACAGTTCCACCAGCTCTCTCCCCTCTGGGGAGCTGGGTCCCTGCTGCCCCTGCAGTGGGGGTGCTGAGGAGTGCTCAGAGCTGAGCGAGATCCCAGGGGATCCCTGCACAGTGGAGGTGATGCCCCACAGCCTGAAGGGTGACGTGGCAACAGGGACACTCTTCACTGACACTCGGCTGTTGTGGCTTTGCATCAACCCTTGCCTGGGGACACGTGTCCTTCATGTGGTCTGTCCTGATGCTGGAACTGGATTGGGAAATGGGGTACATGGGAGACCCCCGAGCAGGGATGGCCTCTTGCAGTGCCAGCTCCGAGGCAGACGTGCCCCAGCTGCTGCACACCGGATTCGACACCAGACGCAGTGTCCAGCCACATCTGAGCTGCCAGCTCCAGGGCACGACTGGCAGGGGATGGAGGCATGGAAACACAGGCCATGCAATGCCATCCTCACGGGGTCAGCGGGCACCCCATGCTGACCCAGACAAAAGAAAATGGGATTTTGTGCTTGGGGGGGGCCTGGCACAGCAGGGGAGGCTGGTGGGCTCTGCTGCCCTGGGCACTGCTCTCCGCTGCAGTGCTAGGAGCAGATGCCGATGCCTCCAGAACGGAAAGCCCGGTCCTTCCCCTCTCATTCCTTTTCTCTGTCTTCTTTTTCTCCCCCTCCTCCTTCCCGTCCGGCTGATCTTAAAAAAGCCCAGGCGGTTTAGGCTTCGTGAAACCCAAATGCCTTTTGCAGCATCAAGCCCGGATCCCATAAGTAATATCCCAGTGCTGGAGAATAAGACAGTATATGAAGTAGACGGGGAGCTATAAAGACGCTTTAAAAGGGGCAATAAAAGTTTTGGGTTTCATATCATCTTACCAAAGAAGAGAATAACAGAGAAGCAGGAAATTTCAGTAGCAGACATGACAAAGGTCACAGCACTCAGACTGCACCTTAGACGAAAACACCTACTCTTATGAAAACAGCCAGAATTTTTGGCAGGGGCTCAAGAGCTCTTACAGGCAAAGCTCTCAGCAGCGCTAAAAGGTTACAAGAGACTGTTTTGTCTACGTTGCTGTAGATGTTTATAATATTTCCCTGCATTGGTGTTGCAGGGGATATCCTGCCTGGGATGGCGAATTCAGCCCCTGCACCTTCCTCCTGTACTGGGGTGCAAAGGGATGGATAGTTGGAACAGTCAGAGCAGCACCCTGGGGTATCAGCAGGGATGGGACATAAACCTTGCCTGGGATTTTGCTGTATGCAATACACTTTTGGGGTTATTTTGGTGTTAACACCTGAATACAGGTGGGAGCAGGAGCTTTCATTTACTCAGCTGGTCCTCAGGTAACATGCCGTCCTTGTTTGAATGGGATTTGCTCACATTTGTCCCTCCTGCTCAGCCCTGGTGTCATGGTCACCCAACTGAGCTCTGAAACCACACAAGGCTCTTCCCATGCCCACAGTGCCCCAGGGCTTGCTGCAGGGCTGTGTGTGCCACTGTGGTCCAGGAGGGACTGAACAGTCCCAAAATAAGCCGTGGGGGACAGGGTGCCATTGGTTAGTGGCTGCAGCAAGGAGCCAGCGGTGTGTGGAGTGGTGGAGGCTGCTGGCACTGCTGCTCAGGCTCCTGGAGAGGGTCAGGGTTGAGTATTTGCATGTGGGGAGACGGACACCCAGAGCTCTGCTCGGGTGGATCAGCAAGAACCAGGGTAGCCATGGGATGCCCATGTGGGCGACCCCTTGGGAAGCAACTGTGAACTTTCAGAGTCATCTCTTGCACTTTAACTTAGGAGTCAGAACCCTTGGAACTCTTTTTGGGGATGCCTTGAGGAGTCCTCACATGGCAAAGTACTCCATGAGCATACAAGCAATGGGGAAAGCTTTGCATGCAAACCCTTAGAGCATCTTGTAAACATCCCAGGGGCTGGATGCTGGAAAGGAATGGTGTGCTGTGTTGGTTTAGGTGCTGGGGAACCCTTTGAAAGCTCTTTACTAACACTGCCTCTGCGTGCAGCTGCATCAGCTGTGCCACCACTTGCCAGTGACTCTTGGATGCTTGGGGGTTCATAATTCATTTATATTTTTGTTGGAAGCTCATTCAGTTTTGGTTGTTGCCCCGTCGCAGGAAGTTGCTCTGATGAATGACTGGGGTGGATTTCTCTTCCAGAGGAACCCAGGCTTAATGTGGGCTTTCTGTGGACATCACTGTATATCAATACTGCTCTAATTGTCCATGACATATAGACTTGGCGTTTTTCCCAGACAGTCTAAATAAATCATACACTTCTGCTATAGTAAATAGTCTGTTAGAGGAGATGTTATAGGCTTACAGCCCTCCCCCTCCCTCCAGGAGCTTCTTTTCTCTGCCTCTAATTTTCCATGTACTTTCCATACCAATGAGGCACCTGCTGCCTGTGCCTGCAGGTCTGCAAGGACAAAGTGCCCAATGTTGCAGGTCCCTCCAGGCTCAAGGGGCTGTGGTGGCTCTGCCCAGAGCTCTGCTTTGGAGTTGGCATTTGCCCTCGACTGGGCTGAGTGGAGCTGGGAAGTTTCCTGCCTTGCTTAAGAAATGCTGGCATCGCACACTTGCAAAGTCTGTGTTAGTATGTATTATTTACATCAAGAGAATGCATAAATAGAATAGTCAATATCTCACAAAAACACAGGTTCTGTTAATTGGGTTTTGCAAATGAAGCTTTTTTGTGCTCAGGCTGAGCAAACTTGCATGGAGGGGACAACCTGGGGCGTCCCAGGTCAGGGCGAGGGACAGCCCAGGAGAAGGTGACATAGCCTGGGAGTGCATGGGTTCTCCTGGGCCAGCAGATGGGCCACAACCCAAATGACTGCTCCTCCAGGGAGAAGTATGGATATGTACCAAACTGGAAGTGCAATCGCTGCTAAGGCTGATGGTGGAAAGGTGAATCATAGAATGGTTTGGGTTGGAAGAGACTTTAAAGCCCGTCTCATGTCAGACCCACTGCCATGGGCAGGGACACCTTCCACTAGACCAGGTTGCTCAGAAAACTTTCCAGGGAAGAAAATCCCAGGGCGGGCACAGAGCTGGTGGGAAAAGATGCCAGTGTGCCAGAGGAAAACACAGAGGGAAAGCACTTTCCTTTTGGTTGCACCTCTCCATCACCCCAGAAGTAGAAACACGAGTGGTTGGCTTGTCCGGGGCACTCAGACACAGCAGCAGAGAGTGGAGCAGTCAAGCCTGGCGGGAGTCCCAGCACTTCCAGCCTTCTTATTCTCCTTGGGCAACAGCAGCACAAAGGCCATGGCCAAGGCACAGTGGTAGAAGCTGTGCACGTAGGTGTAATCCCACTCCTGCAAGAGAGAAGAGCCTTAGCAAGGCATGGGAGTGGGGGGTGCTCGTGTAGGTGCACAATGCTAAATTTCTACAAGTAGCCAAAAGGAAAGGAATTAAAAAAAAAGATTCCTGAACCTTATGCCTCCCTTTGGTGTCAGAGAAGAAAGGATTTCCAGTTAAAAAAAAACAAACAAAGCAAAGTGGATTTAACATGTTCTAATTTGCACATTTCCCAATTCTTGAATGAAGTGTTTCATTACCCCGCAAAGGACGCGGCGGCGAGGCCGGGGCGCGCGGGGAGGCGGCTTCTGCTAAGTGACATTTTTATGTTCTGCTAGAATTTGCAATTACTAAATGCTTTGAAAAATAATCCATGGGGATGGCTGTGAGGTTGTATCTAGCAGCTCCCAAAGCACAGAGCAGCCGTAACGGAGGGGCTGAGCGCAGGCGCGGCCGGCAGCTGTGTCGGGGGGTTATCGCCTTCTCCGTGCGGGACAGACGGACCCTTCGGCACAGGACAGACAGACTGGCCAGCAGCAGGAGCAAAAGGATATAAACACAGGGTTGAGTGCCCCTGGGAGTCAAGTGAGAGTCTTTTCTTAGGCGTGAGCCAGCTCAGGATCCAGCCTGGGTTATATCCAGTCCCTCTGCGAGGTGTCCTTAAGTCACCCACGCCCAGTTTCCAAAAAACCCTGGTTGCACTTGACAAAGCCTTTTTGGGGACTGTGTATGTCTGACAAAATCGTGTCCTATATCCTTGTGACTCACCTGAGAGGGAAAGAGAGAGCAAGCATCATGCGGTGTGCCACTTTGTGTTGCACCTGTCCCTAACGGACCAGAGGCTGGGATGGGGACAAGAACAGAGGGACCCTCATCCCTGTATGCCAATCCTGGAGCCTCACACCTGAGCTGGGTTTTGTCCAAGGCTGGATGCATCCCAGAAGTGTGAAGGGGGACATCTCCTATATTGATAATTTCCTTTCCACCTTGTGAAAGTCAGGGAGAGTGAGTGTGCAAACAGGTACCTCAAAGAAGAACCTCAGCATCAGCGCTAATGCCCCGAAGCAGAAGCCGGGACCAATCTGTTGGGTGTAGACACTCTTGTCTGGATAGAGCCCTTTCTTCTCTTTCATCTTCTGCAGCTGGAAGGAAGGAGAGAGTTAGATGAGCTCAGTGGCAGTTTGTAGCTGGGATTTGCATCCCTATATTTCCATGATGCTTGCTGCAATTTTTTCCTTGCCCACTCCTACCAGTGACTTCCCCACCTCAATCCTGGCTGTCCATAGCATATGCTTTGAGTGGGGCACAGGCTGCAGTGTGATGCCTGACTGTGCCAGCCTGATTCAGGCAGATTGGAGCAACCTGGTCTAGTGCTTTATCACTGTGCTTTATCCACATCTTTCCCTGGATCCAGGACAGTTTACCAGACCCCTCTGCCTCTGAGTAGCTGTAAAAACTCCATAAATATGTTCCTCCTGATTAGAAACGCAGGGACAGGAGATGTGGTAGATTGCTCAGACTGATTGAATCTGGCATTTATCACAAATTGCTGTCTGCCTGCTTTCTGCTCGGCTTGGAGGAGAAGTGCTTCCTTGGAGAGGCTTCCCCAGGCTTTAATCACCTCCACGGCCTGTGCTGTGACTCCTCACTGGATCTTGAGGAGAAAACTGCTGGCCCTCCATGCAGGGCTGAGCCCCTTCCCTGCCGTGAATATCCCACAAAGGCCTGGCAGAGTGCCCTGCCCCACGTACCCATTTCACAGTTATCACCAGCACGGCTGTCCCAATGGGTCCCGAGTAGACGCCGTAGCCCCAGCGGTCGTGGTAGATCCTCACGGCGATGGTGAGGACGCCAAACATGATGAAGGTCGATCTCTTTGGCTCGTCAAACTCTGCCAGAGCTGAGGGCACCAAGCATAGGGAGCATGAGCTCACAGCCCCCCTTTTTCAGCTGCTCCCCTGAAGCCTTCCTGGGGTCTGTCCCTCCCACCCTGGGAACCCTTAGTGTTGCATCCGTGTCTGGTTTTCTCTTCTCATGCCATACAGCTGGGGAAACTGAGGCACACAGGGGCAAAGTGAACCATCCTGAGGCATCTGAGTGGTGTGTCTGGCAGCTGGTTTTAGCAGTTTTATATTCAGCGTTGCATGTGGAAGCTTAAAGGAGATTCTCTACCCACAGAAGTTATGGATATTGTGTCCCTGGAGTGTTCAAGCTCAGGTTGGATGGGGCTTGGAGCAACCTGGTCTAGTGGAAGGTGCCTTTACCTATGGCAGAGCAGACAGAATGAGATGATCCTTAATGCTCCCCTTCCAACCCAAACCATTCTGATCCTATGATTTTCCTTTTCCTGCTTTGACCCAGAAGCCGAAGGCAATTGCAAAGACCAGGGAGCCGCTAATCAGTTTTTGGGTTCATCCTACATCTCCAACCCTCCCAAACTTGCCAGTTCACCCCGACACAGGCTCCATCACACCACTCCAGTGGGACCATGCACGCCGGTGCAATGAGGTCCCAGGCTGCCCAGCCACACCGGCACCTGCCGGAGACTTTGCAAGCTGGAAGTCGCCAGTGCGAGTAAATTATTAGAGGCTTTTGTTTAGCACAGAATGGGGTAATAACTGATAAAAGTTATGGATCCCAGTGGGCTCCATGCTTTTCCAGCTTGCACAGCTGTGTTATGGCTGTCCTGGATTTGCATTCCGGGAAGCTTGCCCGAGGGTCTGCGTCCGCACATGTGCTGCTCGGGCTTTACAAGCCACAGCGAGAGGCTTCCCTGGGCTTCAGTCACCACACCTTCCATGTCCTTGGATCGGGGTTTTATAGGGAGTTTGGCTAAGGGATAATGTCCGCATTTTAATCTCTGTTGTTTCCCAGCGGGTCAATATTTTAAACATTGTAGTCCAGGATTTGTTTTTTTTTGTTTTTTGCAAGGTTTTTTAGCACAGTAATGAAGCAATCAAGTTGAATTTTGCTGCAAGGAGCCAAAGTGTCTGGATTAGCTCTGACCTACGCTGACACTGCTGTTACCCACTGAAAATGCCCTTCAGAAGTGATTTGCCCAGGCTTTTTCTAGCTGAGCAGAGAGCAATGAGGTGCCATGAGCAGTGTGGGAGCCCACCTTGGGACTCACATTTTGGGAGGACAGAGCCATTTCTAAGGTTACCATTTTCCCTCACTCATTTTTCCCTGCACGGGACATTTGTCCCATTGCATACCTCGGAAGGGGAAAGCTTCTGCCTGTGGCAAAGGGAGGAAGGATGAACCTGTGCCCAGTGGAGGGGATGCTGTGCCTGCTTGTGCTGGGCTCAGGAGCTGCCTCCCTCCCATCCCAACTGCAAGTCCTGCACCATCCCTGGAGCCCTTAGGGGCAGAGGAGAAAGTCCTGTGGGGATTTTGGGGCTGTGTGTCAAAGTGCTGAGCCCAGCTCAGCATGGGGACCACTGGGGACCTTGTCTGGCTGGAGTAAGAACTCGCTAGAGATGGTCTGATTTGTAGAGCAAAGCCTTTGCTGTTGGAACATCTTTCTCTCCTTACTCTGTTCTATTTTCCTGCCAGCAATTCTCATCTCCTTTCAATAATCATGGTGACAGAATGAGAAAATGATGGGTTTGAACTTTTCTTCCTTCTTTAGTTCTGTCATGTATTTTTCATTTCTATTATACTCTGTTTTAGTGACAAATGAGGAACAAAATGAGGAAAAAGAGTGAAGAGAATGTGGGGAAAGGAAAACTCAGTGACAGGGCAAGGGGCAGGACTTCTAATAAAAAGGAAGTGAAGTAAATTTCTGCTTTTTCTAAGCAGACACGTGTAATATTTCCTGTCAGTCCAGACTAGATTTTGATAAATTAGGAAGATATATTTCTTTTGACACTTTAATTCTCATGCTACCAAGGGAAGTGGCAGATTCTGCATTTCATAATGTCCCCAAGTTAGGCAAGGGCCCAATATCGGGAAAATAAGGAAAAATGGGAAATTCATTGGTGCATGAGGTTTCACATTAAGTCATCTCATAGTCTTGTCCTGCCTTGAACTGAAGCACAAGGCTGCCAATGTGTTATTGTCATTTGAAGTAAATAATTCTGCTGTTATAAGGACACGTGTAAGAGCTGGTGCAGGCAGAGGAACACCGGACTAACACAAACATCCTGTGCCTCAGTTCTTTGTCTCTAAGGGCAGAACTTCCCCAGCCACCACTCAGGACAGTCTCATGTGTGTCTGGACCCCACTGAATGCGATGACTTTACAGGCATCAATGATATTAAACTGGATTAATCCACAGCACAGGCTGACTTCCATAACAGACCATCTCAGGGCTAAATCCTGCAAATGGAGGCTCAAAGGCAGCAGCATTTCTGGGAATTGTACTCACTAACTGTCCCTCCAGTGATGCTGACAAATCCTGCCCTCCCTGCCGGTGCTGGTGCTCTGCAGGAGCCACAGCAGCCCAGTGCTTACCCATCAGGGACACCCAGATGGACAGGGCTGTTCCGTAGATGCTGAAGTACTCCAGGATGTCATAACGCATGAAACACAGCACAGATAAACCAGGGGCATCACAGACATGGTAAAACTATGAAAAAAGAAAAAGAAAAAAACATCAGAAAGCTACTTCCTTACTCACAAACCAGTAAGGTAAAGGTTCTCATCCACTGGTTTGAGATAGTGTGTCTGTTGAGGGGATGGCCAGCCAGGATAGAACAGTGTTGAATACACTGAGGTCACTGAGATTCAGTAATGAATATATTTGAGAGATAATGTCACCGTTCCCAATTGCAGATTGCCCAAGAATCAGCATTCTTCTCTCTTAGTACAAATTAAGACAAGCTTTAATTTGCCTCTTGGTTTGTGCCAGGATTTGCAATCTGATGACCAAGCTGCTTTGAGCTGAGCCCCAGGCACTGGAGGACGTCCTCTCCAGCAGGAGCACTCCAGGGTTATGGTTCTAATTGCGAAAGATTCTTGTAAAACAATTCAAAATGAGTGTCCTGATGAAATGTGTATGGATGCCAGGTCACTGTCCAGGCTAAACAGTTTATATGGCCAAAGTCTGAATACTGGGGAATTCACTCATTAGTGCATTCCCTTAAAAGCCGCTGGTTCCTGCCCATTAGCTCATTGATTAGGTTATTTGCAAAAAACCCCATTGTCATGCAACATAAGCGCAAACCAAGCCAAGAGAAATTTTCCAGTGCAATCAGAGGAATGCTCCCAGTGTTTGCCTGGCGCTCGCCTTTCCCTCCCAGCGCTCAGCCCTGCGAATTTTGTAGTGGTAGCACCAGCTCCACTGTTTCTGAAGAAGTCCCTTCTCTTCTTGGCAGGACGCCTTTGGAACGATCCTCGCTGTCACGGCCCAGTGGGGATGCTGATATTATTTATAATGGGAATTGCTGCAAAGTCCTTTGGCTCGCTGCAGCTTCTAGAAAAGATTGCACCACAGCCGTAATTCTTCTCTCTGTTTGAGATTGGGCTCAGGGAGTCTGGAGACAGGAGGAAGAGAAGGTGGAAGACAAAGAGCGTGTTTCTGGCCGGCGCCGCGGCACTTGTCTGCAATGGACATTTGCTTTCACTGCTCTGATGAGGTTTCCTGGGGAGGAGGAGTGGGATACTACAAGAAAGGCAACAGCAGCAGCTGCTGCCCTTCCTACCCCCTCCCTGACCACGCTGGCAGCTGCCTTCCCTTCTTTCCCTTCCTCCCCTTCCCCGTGCACAGATATTTTGCCTCTTCAACCTCTTCTGTGAGGACCTGTTCCACCTCCCTTCGAAACATGTGCCAATTTTCCTATTGACTTCTCGTGGAGGTGGAGCAGACACAAACCCAGTGCAAAATGAAATTGTAGAAGTCTGGCTTCCCTGGGGAGCTGAGGTGGGGGGCTCAGGGATGTTTTTATATTAACTCGTCGTTTTTATAGAACAGGCAGAAACTTTGCTCCTGCATCGTGCTTTAATCAGAGGCTCAAATGGTGGATCCTGAGGAATAAACGACCAACCTTGTTCAGAGCCCTGCTGCTGTGGAAGGTCAGGAAGATCCTTTATCTACTCCCTGCCTCATTTTCTTTGTGCAAAGGGATGTGCCAACCCTCATGAGATGCTTTGAGTTGGAAGGGAGTAAGAGGTGAACGCAATATCAGTCGGATTGCTGAGATATTTTCTTCGTATTCTTTATCAGAGCATTTTTTTCCAGTGGGAATGCTGCTTTAGGTGCTCAGCTCGTGTCTGTATGGAGTCTCTTGTCAGGAATACAAAGCACAGGACAGTTCCCTGCTGGGAGTAGGAATAGGAATATTTTGTATATGTACAGACTGTGTATGTCCATGACTTTCTGCACTCATTATTTCCACACAGAGGAAGGCTGTGGATTTGGAGTCTGGTGAAACACATGTTTCAACCCTCAAAGGGTTAATAACTGTTTTTCTTCATAGCTCGACAGCATGCTTTAGTCTCTCCCAGTGCAGAAACTCCAGCATTGCTCCCACCCCCAGCTGGCAATTGCAAAATCAATAATTTGACTACTATGTGCTTTTGGCTAAAATGACAGGAGCATAGCAAGAGTCTCTGGATGCAATTTAAAGCCCAAATTCAGCATGGCCACTTACCAGCTGTAAAACAAAGAGAAAAGCCAACTCCAAAGCATTACAAATCAGTCAAGGCTCTTTGCACCCAGACCCTGTCCCTAACTTCACAACCATAAAACACCACTAAATCTATGTGAGGCCACCCTGTAGGACATCCCAAATGGAACAATCAGCTACTCAGCACCACACATGGTGGGAAATCACTGGAAATGGATATTCTGAGGGTCGTGCTGGCTGCTGTTGGGTGAGATCAGCTACCCTTCCCACTGGAGACCTGATGCAAGGGAGTATCTGGGGGATAAAACATGGCAGGGGGGTCAGAGGGGAGGGTAAATAGGTAAATAGGAAGGTAATAGGGACGTCTTACCGCCACGAAGAACATGGTGAAGAAGTAAACCATGGCTTCCATGTGGAAACGCCGCTTGGCTGCGATGCTGATGGTGGGGAGGAACACCAAGGTGCTGATGGCGGGCAGAAGGAGCTTGGCCACCAATGAACCCATGGGTGCCTCGTGAGCCGGAGGCTCCAGGGACAGGGTCTCTGTGAGCTGGACAGAGATGGTGGAGAAAACAGCCGTGTCAAGTGTGCTTTAAAATTTAAATGCCCTGCGTGGCTGGGAAGGCTGCAGGCAGAGAACAGCTGCCACCACCACAGCCACCCCCTTCGCTCCTGTCTCATCCCAAATTCTTGACACAGCCGGCGGCTCCCGGCAGCAGATGCTCTGTGTCCCCACAATCATCCTGGGTGTTTTTGGAGGAGCAAAGGGGAATGTTGTCCTTGCACGCCTTGTGCTGGCTGTTGGACCTGGGGGCACTCTCGAGTGAGGTCTGTGGGTTTGCTCATGGGGACACCCCACCTCTGCATCCCACCATCCTGGGGCTGAGCCTGGGTCGGTGCTGCTGGAGCAGCCCAGCAGGGAAAACCCACTCTCTTT
Source organism: Pitta sordida (assembly GCA_013390025.1). Taxonomy (NCBI): domain Eukaryota; kingdom Metazoa; phylum Chordata; class Aves; order Passeriformes; family Pittidae; genus Pitta; species Pitta sordida. The sequence goes on from WEKX01000690.1 coordinate 94,772, forward strand.
CCTCACAAAAGAAAGTGGAGGGGCAGGCATTGGTCTCTTCTCTCTGGTGACTAGTGATAGGAGCTGGGGCAGTCCCATGCAGGGCCAGGAGCTGGAGCTGATGATCCCCATGGGTCTCTTACATCTCAGAATACTCTATGATTCTCTGCTTCTTGAGGTCACAAAGTAGGGAAGAACTAGCACGTGGCAGGGATCAGAGGTTTTTTAAACAGTGGGATGTATCCTGCTACCTTTGTGTGCCTGAGAAATACACACCAAGCTTCAAATCTGCCTTTTATTTCCCCATGTGGAGAGAGCACAGACATTGGGGAGCTGGTTTGACATAGTGGCCGACGCCTGCTGCCTGTGCCTACGTGCCCTCAGTGGAATTAAGTTTCTCAGCCATGCCTTCAGTCTTTGCAGCCTGGACACCTCCAGGAGCTCTGTCTGAAATTCAGGAGCCGAGCGTCTCCGGGATGGAGGAATTTGAGCAGATTGTCGTGCGGCGCAGAAAAGCTGAAGGAAAGGAAACCAAAAGCCAAGCGGCGTTTGGGCTGCTAATCCACTCAGTGGTTCTCTCTTTTATTATGACTTTTTATTATATCACTGCTGCTCCCCTCCTGCGTTAATATCTTTTCCTTGGAGCCTCGCAGGGATTCTCGGCATCTTTTCGGCACAGCTGTTCCCGAGACGCGGGGAGCAGGAATGCTACGCTTGAGCAACAGCCTTTGTGGCTGCGGGTTTGGGGAGGAGGGTGTGAGTTGTGATATGAGCCACCATTCCTGAGGCTGATAGGACGGGCTCGCCTGTCCCCCGAGAGGGGGTCTGGAGGAAAGGCAGGCATGCACGGAGAAAAAAGTGCTCTTTAAACCACTCCAGTAAGTTGGAAAGGGCTCCGGGAGGGGGAGAGAGGGGCTGTGTGTGTGCAGGGAGAATGGCACACAGCATTAAAGCACTGAATCGAGAGGGCTGTGATGAGAGCCTTCCTCGGGACACGGCTCAGATGAGCTGGGTAGGGCTCTCGTTTTTAGCTGATATTGCAGGAACCATCCACATTCCCTGGCTGGCTGCAGGCAGCATCACTCTGTGGGATGCTGCCCACACCACATCTCCAGCAGCCCTCCTGCCTGGACAGGCTATAAACTTACCACAAAACTCTGCAAAACTGAATCTTGACCTATAAATATTGAAAAACTCTGGTGTCCCTATTTACTGTGAAAATTAATCCCTCCAAGCCAGCGCATAAATACCCTGCTGCTCCCCAGGTGTCCAGCCCTGAGCTGAAAGCGGAGCTGAGCTCCAGCATGCCCCAAAGTACCCTGCTCCTTTCCTGGGCCATACCTCTGGATCCCTGTGGGTCCCTTTCAGCTCAGAATATTCTGTGATTTTAACTCAACATGTGACTCTATGTCTGTTACTCCATGTTAGTCTTGCATGACCTGCTTGGACCAAGGAAGCTCCTCGGGGTACATTTAGTGAGGCACAGCAGGGTTTCTCCCCAGAGCGTTTCGAGCAGGGTTGGGGTTAACAGGTTGCACAAACCTCTCTGGATTCCTGGGTGAAAACACAGCACAAAACCTGCTGGTGAGGACAAATTTCCATGTCTGGATGCAAAGAAGGCCCCCACCCCAACCCTGTAGGACCATCTGTGAGGACATGGCCGGTGTGCAACAAGCCACCATGTGCAGAGACGTGCCAGGGTGGTGGCTGTGCACAAGGCAAATGGCATCAGGTGAAAAATACCATCAGGCAGCTGTTAAATACATCCCCCTTGCCTCCATCCTTTGCCCAAAATCCAGCTGGCGCCCACTGGAAAGGAAACCCCGTTGGCTGCTGGATGCAGCAAGTGCCAGCCACGGCAAGCACTCTCCAAGCAGTGAAGTATTGGAGCTCCCAGGAGCAAGAAAACATTCCACAGGTTGTTGGGTTTTTATTCTTTTTTTCTCTCCCAGCTGCACACCCTGGGCTGGCGGTTGGTTTGCAGCCAGCGCTGTAGGCATGGGGGAAAAAATTCACACCAGGTTGCACACGTGTTCCAGCTATTGAAAAAGAGACCCCAAAATAAATGGCAAGGAGAGGGGCAGGCAGGTGGTGAGCTCCTGGCGGGAGCTGCTGCTGCTGCTGCTTAAAAGGTCTTTGTTTGGGCTGCAAACACCGCAGTGCTAGACGTGGGTTGTGCAAACCTTCCCGGGAAGGAGCCCAAAAACAAAGGGCCAGGACTTTGTTCCTTCTGCCCTAAACAGGTAGGAAATGGAGAAAGAGCAAATTTTAGCTCCTGCGTTTAAGTACTGTTGGAAAGGGAATTTTAAATCTACATTCCACAGGGCTAATTTCGTGTGGACCGGCGTGCACGCAGGAACGGTGATATATATGGCTGAAAACTGGGTCTCAGATGCCAAACCCAGGTTCTGGTATGCTGTCCTGGATCCTTCCAGGGTAACGTTAACCATGGCTTTCTATAAGCACTTCTAGCCTTTCAGCTCAGACATTGCAGCGAGAGAGAGAGACACAGAGAGTTTTGTTTTATTTTTAATATGAGGGTGATGGTTTTAAAGCAGTGTATGTTGGAACAGAGGATGAGTGGTCTGTGCCAGCTGAGAGGATTGAGAGTATATTCTCCTTGGGATAGTTATAGGAGGATCTTTCATCTGCGTGTGGTGTAGACTGTCAGAACAGAAGCCTGCTGCATTGAGTGTCCCCAGTCACTGCCAGGTTTGGAATAAAGGTGACAATGACCCTAAAATGAAGAGTGAAGCTGCAGCTTCTGTGTGGGGTTGCAGTTCGCAGGACTGTGATGCAGAATGAGCAGGTACACACTGATGGCTGTGCCAACTCAGTGCCTACTGCAAAGTGTTATTTTCCACTTCCATTACTTCAGAATCTACTTTTTCATCATTGCAACAGTTCGAATTGTGCACTGTGAACTTAGGGATGATGGTGAAAAGCTGGACGATGGTCTGGTTTCAGCAGGTTGATGTGCCAGAGCTGTGGGTCTGGAGAGACATGTCAGCCCCAAGGAGCCCTGAGCCATTCCACCGGCTGGTGAAGATTTATTATCTCCTTGCTCTTCTGCTTTGGGAATTTGATGTGTGAACGTACCTGGTGCAAGTGTGGAGCAGCCCATGGGCATGAGCCCTGCCCTGCCCAGCTGGGATGGCTGTAGCACCTGGAGGAAACACCTCTCACCAGCCACCACAGCCTCTGCTCAGGGCTGTCAGTGAGACACTGATGTGTGTAGCACTTTCTAGACAGCTGGAATACAGACACAGGCACCGGCACCGGGAAAAGGAGCCCTGTAAAGGCAGAGCCACCAGCTGTGCCGGAGCTCTCACTCAGCCGGCGCTGCAGCTCCAGGTCTGATCAACCACAGCCCTCACCTACCCCTGGCCCAAGCCCTGCAAAGCACCTGCATCCTTCTTATTTTATTAGTGGAATAAATTGCCACTTAAAATGTCCATTCTTCCTAAGGCCTGGCCCCATTTTAGGCAGCTTTAGCTGAATACTTGCCCTTAAAAAAAATCCCCCTTCTCGTCTCCCTGTTGAACAAACCTATTATGTATATTCCTCACAGGTATCCCTGCTGCTGTTTTCCTTAGGTTTTTTTTCCCCTCTTCCCTTTCCTCTCTACCCTGTCATGGCCCATGAGACGCAAGTCACCATTAACAGTAAGGACATCTCATTTCTTGTCATCAGTTTTCTATCGCTCGTACCTTTGGGGTGTCCTGGGGTGGCCAACCCACTGCCAAATTCACAGAGGCTGTGCAGGAGTTTATTGCTCATTTCATGGTGTTTAATGGGTTGTTTTTTTACAGTCATAACTCCTGGAGGCCAGTAACGATGCTGAGGGTCTCGGCTCTCACCCCGTTAGTCAAAAAGTGTCATTTTTGTGAAGAGAAAATCTCGAAGCTCTGATGCTTCAAGGCTCGAAATCCAAAAAGGGAATGAAACCAGTCTTAGGGGTTTGGGGAAGTCTGACTCATGGTTTTTGAATGCCTGTGGTTGGCAATGCTGCATAGCTGATGGCCCTCAGCACAATACTGCTCAACATCCATGAAAAGAAAAGTCTTTGTACTTTCTTTCTTAAATCTTTGCATAGCTAAAATTTTGCACCAAGCGTGACTCGTCTGGAAGCTTCTCCAGATTTTTTGCTGGAGTGTGCAATCTTTGGGGACAGGTAAAATTAGAGTCTGCACAGAAAAATGAAGCTTTTAAAGCCATTGAAACTCTACAGCCATGATCATACCTGGGGTCACTGCGATCACTTGTGGCTTTCAAACTGCCCAGAGATATTTTTAATAGGAATCCGCTGGTGAGAGCAGCTTGGTGGCTTTGACTTGTTCAGTTTTACTCAATATTTTGCAAATCTCCATAGATGAAACCCTCACACTAACATGGCATAAATCATCTCCATCCACATTGCATGGAGGCACGCAGAAATGAGCTGTCTTGCCCAACACTGCGCCGTAGGCCACTCTGCAAGGGACAAGGACTGTCTCTGAAGGACACTTCTCTTGGTCTCCTCTTGCTTGTTGTAGTTACCCAGTGGTAGGCCACAGATGCAGCTCTTGAAAAGACGGTAGGTCTGGCTGCCAGGGGCTTTTTGGGGGGGATTTTGCTACATTTTGGTCCCTCCAGCAATGTTCTGGCCATGCAGGAGCCTCACCCATGTGAACTTCTTAAATCTGCCCACGCCACACCAGTCTTGCCTGGAAATAACTGGTGTAACTGTGCAGCGTCCAACAAATGGGTAACTTCTGCAGACAGTATTAAAAAGGAAAAAAACCAATTAGTTGTCTCATCCCTGAGTGAAAACGAAGCTCCTGGGTGGTCCTTGGCCAACACACTCCAGACCACACTCCTGCTCCTCCTCCGGCCTGGCTCTCTGCACCTGAGCAGGCATTTTGGTGGCACTGGCTATGGCAGAGCCATCCCATCTGCTGCGATGGCGTGAGGGCTGAGCCAGGAAAGGGCTAACTTTGCTGGAAAACTGGTTTTGGAGCACCACAATGCATGGCTGGGCTGTGGTTCTGGCTCAGCAGGTTCTGTGGTACCTCATTCATGGAGGGCCTGCTCTAGGGCTGTGCCTGGGGCCCAGGGGTGCTGAACGTCTGAGGGCTGGTGCTTGGGTCAGGATGGGAAGGTGTCCCACCATGGGATGCACAGCAAGGCAGTCAAAGCCTTGTGCCTTGTTTGCCATCACTCTCTGTCCCAGGTCAAGGATGGAGGTCCCTCTGCTACACAAAACTGCTCTGGCAAACGGGTCCTCCCAGCTCTCCCTCGGCGAGAGAGGGCCTGATCCTGCAGAAAGCAGAGTGCCTTCACTCGGCTGAGCACCCCCAGCTCCTGCCAGCAGCACCAGTGTCCAGCCCAGCGTTTTGTTGAACTCATTTCAACCAAGGAAACTCCTTTCCTCTGCAGGCACTTCTCTGGCCAAACCAGCAGCCAGTCGCCGGCGACTCTCCCCCGACTGGAGATTATTTTAGAGTGTCTGTCGCTGCTTTTTTTTTGCACTCTGAATTATGCACAGCACCGGTTTGGGGTGGAAAGCCTGGCAGCTGCCTGCAGCAGGGCTGCTCTGTGTCCCTGGAGTGGCTGTCCGGGTAAGAGCCCACCGTCCCTACACCAGGCACCTCGGCAGCTCCAAGTTCTTGTGCAGGGCTGGGAGGTGAATGCACAGCACCAGGGTCACGGGGCTGCCTTGTTGAAGTGCAGGATGCAGGGATGCAGGGTTGGAGAAAGGACCCTCATCCAAATCCTGCATTTCCCTGGGAAAGTCCAATCCAAGCCCTCAGCGACCGTTCCGGGTGGGAAAGCCTTTCACTGTCCATGCAGGTGCATCTTGTCTCAATTTACTCCTAGCCCAAAAGCAGTAAATAACATCTGCAACTCATTTCTAACGCTCCTGCCAAAAACTAGGAGATAAAACCTGCTGTCGTCTGAGCCGGGCCGTCGGTGATTAATGCTGTACCTGCCGGCAGAGCACCCACAGCCCCGGGGCTTGGGGGGCAGCTCTGGCCCTGGGGGGCTTTGGGGTGGTGGGAGTTGGAGCCATGGGATTTGGCTGATGTGAGGCTTGTGTTTTGGGTCAGCTCTCCTGTGTATTTGGGTTTCTGGGCTGTTTTTGCTCCCATGGCATCGCTCCTGCTGATCTCACGAGGACGGGCCGGGGCTGTGTAAGCTGCCAGGGATAACACTGTGATTTATGGGAGCAATCAGTTGCCACTAGGAGCTGGTTAGGAATTTTCCGATGAAACGGGGATTGCGTCAGAAACCGCTGAGTCATCTCAACTGTTTCATAAAAAAAAAAAAAAAAAAAAAGTATTAAAAAGTAAAAATCTTTTGGCTTTGATGAACTTTTGGTGAAGCACAGACTGAATGTGTCTCGCCTGCTGATGGCTCCCCCAGCCCTTGCCTTGGGATCAGCCTTCCCATCTTCCTGCATTCCTCCCCCTGGTGCTCCCCAGCCTGGGGCATCCTTGCAGCAGAACGGGGTGCGGGGTCACCCAGGGATGGAGTCTCCTGGGGTGCCACCTCCTGCCAAACTTCAGGACTGGGAGGATGCTGAGGCTCACACAGACCCAGGCTGCTCTGGAGTTTTCAATGTGAAATAATTCGATGCTTTTAAAACCTCTCGTGTTCAGACTTTTCCCTCCTGGTTGTTCCAAAACGGAAAGGGTTTTCTCCTGTGTGTCTCGGCCTGGGATATTTTGAAATGCAGAAGTTGGGTGAACTCAAGTGCTAAATTTTCCCAGTGTCCTGGTCACAGCCAACCGATGGAAAATTGAAAGTTGCAAATCAACCTGGCTGGGTAAATTAGAACAGGCTGGCAGACATTTAGCCAAACAGAAAAGGAGACTTCATTTCCCATGTAAATTTTTTGGGACGGATTCTCTGTCACACAGACATCCCTGGGAGGACTGGGTCCAAATTAACAACACCACAGTCCTGGAAGCTGTGTGGGGATCTGTGCTCCACAGCCGAGTGGGAGTCACCCTGGCTTATGGCAAATGCTGACACAGTTGAATATTGCCACCAAGGACCAGAAACAGCCAGTGGGATAACCTGCAGTGATGGCCTTGGGTGCAGGCCAGTGCTGGGGTGCAGAGTCCTGCTGGGAGCACTGGTTTTCCCCTGTGCGTGGCAGGTCCAGAGGGGAAAGAGGAAAGGCTTGAGCTGTAGCATCCCTGGTGGGATGAAGGGGTCGTTCAGGTGATCTGCTCAGAGCTGCTGGGGTGTCAGTACTGCCTGCACAGGGGGGACCTGCTGAGGGATGCACAGAAATGTGTGTCACCATGTAGGTGAGGTGTCCATCACGTTCCACACGTACAGACCAGAGGTATCACATCGAGGTTACATACACTGTGTACTGTGGCCTTCTTTATCCACAGGCTTTTCCTTCTGACACACACACAGCTCAGATACAACCCGTGCACGGCTGTCACTGAGCCAGGGGGGTTGTTCTCATCCAAAATGGCTCTTGATGCCCATTTTCTGACCCCGTTTTCTGTGTGGCCGAAAACTGTTTCAAGCAGCATGACTGACACCAAGCCTTAGCAAACAAAACCAGAAGCACAGGACCTTGAAGATTTGGTTTATTTTTCAGCAGAAAGTGAAATTAAAACCCTGGCAGACCGTATCCAGCCACTCCACTCTGCCCTCCCAGAGGCAGGATGTGACCGCATGGTGCCCACCAAGGCATCAAGGATGTTTTAGCCGGCAATGCGGAGGTGGGTGATGGGATGGGGGCAGCAGGTACCGTTCCCCTACCCGAGGAGAGGAGCGCAGCATCCTCCCGGTGGATGCCCTGGCAAAGGGAGAAGCGCAGCATCCTCCCGGGGGTGCCTTGGGAAGGGGGGAAGCAGAGCATCCTCCCGGGCGTGCCCGCGGGGAGGAAGTGGAACATCCTCCCGGGGGATGCTGCAGGAAGGGGAGAAGCGGAGCATCCTCCCGGGGGGAGCCCGGGGCTCCGTGGACCGGAGGGAACGCATGNACTGCGGCGGCTCCTCCTCGCTGGAAGCCCCGGCGCTTTTGGCTGCCCTTTGAAGTCGGAGAGGGAGAAGGAGGGAGGGAGGGAGCGTCTGGGGCCGCCGCTGCTCCGCTCCGCGCCGCCGCCGCTCCCGCCCGGCCCCGGAGCATCGTCCCACCGCCAGGTACGGCCCGTCCCGTCCTGTCCCATCTCGCTTCCATAGGGGTCGAGCCCCTCCGGACCCTTTCCCGCTGCCCGCTCTGCGGAGGTCGAGCCCTGCATCCCGGCTCCGCATCATCGCCCCGCATCGCCCTCCCGCCGCCGGCGCTGCCCCGGTACCGGCTCCGCGATGCTGCTCGGCGACATCCCTCCCCCCTTCCTTAATTTTTCCTCTATTTAACCACGCAGCCCCGACAGCCTGTAGGATCAACTCGGAGCGCGCTCTGGTATTGGCTTCGAATCAGGAGTGTCTGGGAGCCTTAATGAGAACCAAGTGTAAGGCAAGTCTCAGCCACCTGTCCCCGGGATCCCCGGCCAAGCGCTCCGGGCTCCCATTAATCAATGGATCTGCCTCTTGGAAAGTCTCTTTTGCATGCTGGACCTCTCCCCTAGGGCGATCGCAGAGCGGATTTGGGGACCTGGAAGCCCTCTGGTAATTTTTCCAAGCCAGATACCAAAGCAGTGCTGGTATTGCCGGCAATTCTGCATTCCCAAAACCACTACAAAAACCTTTGCAAGTAGCCAAAAGAAAAAAAGGAGGTGGGGAGGAAAGAAGCTCTTTATGTTGCAGGTCTGCAGTCTTGCCCTCTCTCTGCAGAAGCAGCACCTTTCCCACCCCCTTGCTTCCCAAAGATACCGTCTAGCTGCTTTTCAAGGGAAATTAGCTCAGGGGAGGATATTTTTCCTTTCTTTTTCTTACAGACATGGGTTGCTTTGATTGCCTGGAAGCATGATTTCCTGAAACCTGCTCCTTTCTGGCTCTTGCAGTGAGGTTCACAATAAAACGTATTGTGGTTTTGAGCTGGGTTTTATTTAAGAAAATGCCATTCTGGGCATTTCATCTGCCTCTTTCATGGAGAAAGAGATGAAAAGCTAACACTTGGGATACTTCATTTCTGCTCTTTAATTGCGGAGTGTTTCTTTTCTATAAGAACAGGCTTCTTCCCTGGGAATCGATGGGAACTGGAGTGGAACAAATGAAAAAAGAAGAAATAATGGCTGTTAATTGCATTTTTTTGTCTATGAAGCCTTTCATCTCATCCTTCCAGGAGCAGCTCTGCAAATGAGGCTATTTAAATGCACTGCTTTTATAGATCCAGGGACACTTCTAGTTACTTGCTGTGAACTTGTTCTCTCTTCCAAGACAGGCTCTGAGCTGTGTCAGGTGCAGCCACCTTACATGAGTGCAAAGGTGTGGTTTGACAGATAACAACTGGACTGGGGAGTGAACTTGTACCGTGTTAATGCACTAATTAAATATAACTTCAGGTTCAAGCCCTTGCAGTCACTGGTGGCTGGTGTCACTTGGCTGAGAGAAGACATGTGCTGTGTAACCCAGGCATCAAAGCAGCCCCTGCTGCTTCTGGTGGGGCTGGCTGGGAGTTTCGCTTAGTGCAGTGTTTGGTTGCTTTCTAGGATGAAGATTTCTAAGTGGAGGTGGAGCAGCATTTCCGTCAGCGCACGATCACAGCTCAAAGGCACCCTGGCCCTTCTTCTTGTGGGCAATGTGGTCTTTGTGATAGCTCAGGTAAGAACATTGCCTTGTTGGGGGGTCTTTGGGCTTTAAAATGCTGCAGTGGCTGGGATGGCAAACCCTTGGGGCTTGCAGGACTGCTCTGTGCACACACCATATGTGCAGAAAGCATGAGGACATCTCACTTGGCTTAGTTCTTTAGTCTGGGTTTATTAGTTGTACCTTCCATGGCTAAGAGTATCCACAGATCACTTCAGGCTCTCAAGACCCAGGCTCTGCTTAGGTAAGAATTGTGCCTCAGTCCTTGCAGTGGCTGAAATTTTCACTGATTTTGCATGCAACACTTTTATCTTTTTTCCAGTAAACACAGAAATATTATCACTCCCCTAACCTGCAGGTTATTCTGGATGGAAAATTACATCCTTCCTCCTGCACTGAGCAATAGCTGCGCCCCTCCAGGAGATTCTGTGCTCCTTGCTAAGGATGCATCTCCTTTGCCCTCTGCATGGTCACACAGGGGGTGGGATGTCAGAGCCCCCCTTGAAGTGCAGAGAGCACATGGCCTCCTCCAACCTGCTGGAACCCACTGACACCCATTGGCACACTCGTCCACTGCAGAGGGGTTTTGCAAGGGGTTTGCTGAAGGTTTCAGTGGAGCTTTTGGCTGCAGCTGGCTCTTTAGCTCCCTGAATTCTCTGTGGAACAAGAGCCAGAGAGCAGCAAAAATTTTGGAGGGTTTAGTATTGCTTGGGAGCTCGGTTTTGCCAACTGAGCGAAACAATGAGAGTTTCCTTTCCTGAGGAATCCTAAATATTGCCACTTCATTCCAATTTGTAATGAAAACACAATTGGAAAAATGCAGGGCTTCTTGTGAGATGGAAACCTCAGACTTGACCTCAGCTGGAGAAGGCAATGCCCTGGACATGTGGGGCAGGCTGGGAGGGGATGGCCTCAGTCCCCCTGCACAGGCTCTGTGGTGTGGACACTCACTGCTGATTCTCTTCCCCACCTGCCCTGAGCAGGACCTGACACAGACCTCCAACAGCCTGGAGGAAGGGGCGGATGTCACTGCTTACTGGTGGGGCGAGTGGACCAAGTGGACAGCGTGCACCAGGACCTGTGGGGGAGGTGTCAAATCCCAGGAAAGGCACTGCCTGAGGCAGAGGTACGGCACCCACCTGCTGGCATGGGGGGCTCCAGCTTGCTGGGAGTAGACTTGATCCCAAAGGTCATTGCTGGGTAGACAAGTACTGATGGAAAGGTGTCTGGTGACCCCTGCTCGAGCAGGAGGTGTGTCCCTGAGGATGCTGTGCTTTGGGCAGCCCTGCAGCAGCCAAGCTACTCGTGTGCTGGCCCTGCAGTTTCTCCAGCAGGGATTAGTGCAGAGGGGACAGCAGACACAGCATAAGCCCATTCTTAAGGCTGCTGAGCACAGCAGTGCTGACCCCATGGTGCAGGGCTGGGTGGGGACCCACTGATCCCAGTTGCTCTGTGCATGGCTCTGCCCTCTCCAGGCTGTGTGGTTGCCAAAAAGCACTTTGTAAACTTTGACCCCAGACCCTCATCCCCGTGATCCCTCCTGGAATAGTTGATGATACAGGTAACAAAGCCGGAGGGACCTTTGCTATCGACTCCAGTGAGACTGTGACAAAGCTCTGTGTGGCTTTGCTACATGGACACTGCCCTTACAGAGGCAGGCAATAAATACATTTTAAAAAGGGGAAATGGTCTGTGACTTCTGTCTAACCATCATTTCTTTATTCAGACGAAAGTCAGTGAGTGGGCTGGCTAATAAAACTTGCACTGGAACATCCAAAAGGTACCAGCTCTGCAAAGTACAGGTAAGGATTTCCTTTGTCTTGTTGAGAACACTCGATGTGGAAAGTCATGTATGGCATTTTTGGGTCCCTTGGAGAGGGGACACCATTTTCCCTGTAGCTGTCACCCCATTGCCCCTCCAAGCAGCTGCAGGTTCCTTCATTAGGGCCCACCACCACCGTGTCATGGTTTAAACCTTTTGCTTGTGTTGGGGGTGTCATAAAACCAACCAGGTGGTTCTTGTACCACCTCCCTGGGGGACTCCCCTTGGCTGTTCCTGCAGCAGGGGAAGGAGGAGGAGGATGTGGCCCTGAATGGGGAAGGTGGTGGAAACACTCCTTGCAGCTGGTGGTGATGTGCCAGAAACCTCTCCTGCACTTTGTTTCCATCAGGATGTTAATGTATCCCATTCTAGGAGTGTCCTGCGAATGGAAGGAGCTTTCGAGAGGAACAGTGCTCATCATTTAACTCCCGTGTGTATAATGGCAGAACGTATCAATGGAAACCTTTATATCCTGGTAACAAGACATTCTTTGTGTGTTTCATAATGCTCAGCCAAATATTTTGATAGTTATGATGCTACAGCCTGCAGGAAGGCTCCTCTTCTGCTCTTTGAAAGTGATTTTTTGGAGGCACAATCAGCCGTCTCCCAAGTTCAAAGGCATGTTTGGCAGCTGCAGGGTAGCTGAAAAATTAAATAACAACATGATTTTGTGTTGGTCGCAGCTCCTGGGGAGGGCTGAGGGGCTGGAGGAGGCTGTGAGAGCATGGGATGATGGGCTGTGCTGGCAGGGAGAGTTGGGCATAGCCTTGTCACACTGCCTGAAGTGCCATCTCCTGTCTAGCCTGAAACACAAGAGATGGCAACTTCTGAGCTGTTGGCTGCTCAGCAGTTGTGCTGTTGCTGCTGTTGTTTAGCTTGGCAGTGATCCATCGACTTTGGTAGGATGAAAGTGATTGTGTTTCTGTTGGTTTTGAATATCTCTTTATATCCTTTCCCCTTAGATGACTATGTTCACATTTCTAGCAAGCCCTGTGACCTTCATTGCACCACTGTGGATGGTCAGAGACAGTTAATGGTTCAGGCTCGGGATGGAACATCCTGCAAATACACTGATTTCCGAGGCGTTTGCGTGTCTGGAAAATGTGAGGTTGTTAAACATTATAGCAAAAATTATTGTTAGTAGCATTCAGAAAACTGCAATGGGTGCGACGTTGGCCTGACCCTCGATGCTCTATTTGTGCATTTTCTAGCCCATTGGCTGTGATGGCATTCTCTTTTCCACCCACACCTTGGATAAATGTGGAGTTTGCCAAGGAGATGGGAGCAGCTGCACCCACGTAACCGGCAGTTACCGGAAAGGAAATTCTCATCTCGGTAAGGCCTTGGGGACCATGGCTTTTATTTGTGTCACAGGGCTGGTTTTAAACTGGACTTACTTTGTGGTAAATGGCTTTCAGCTCTTACCAGCTGCCCAGCTTTAGTTTTCCCCATGTGTCCTATGTGTATATTAATGCTGCTTCTAAATTTGGGCACAGAAAGTCTTATTTCAAATAAACAACAACAACAAACAAAACAACAGGAAATTTGCAAGGCGGTTGTCAGAAATCAGAGGTCTCTGATGCTGAATGGTGCAAAAGGATTATGCAGTTATGTCTATTTTGGTCTTTTATAGTCTTCTAGCCAAAAGCAGGACACTTATGACCCAGTAAGACTAGAAATAAATGATGTGTAATAACAGGAAGCGATGACATTTTGAAAGACCAGGATTTCAAAAATTAGCATGATGTAAAGGAGAAGAACCTACTTGTCCTAAATATAGCAGTCTAACTCAGGAATTATGATTAATGCGCTCTGAGGATCAGTTTGAGATGGAACAAACTGCAGGAACTTCAGTGGCTTGTCCCATCCCAGGTCTTGCCTAGTGCTAAGCGAAGGGGAGTCAGGGGAGAAACAAGTTGTAATCTCTTGATGTTTTCTTGGGAACCAAAAACCAGGGATCAATACTGAACCATGGGACAGCTTCTCTAGCTGATAAAGCCATATTCAGATATGTTTTCTTACACCAGTTTTGTTAAGTAAGATTTTGTGCATATACAAATTGCATCCTTTTCCCCCTTTGGATGCATTTTCCCGCCATAAACCAGGATCCACAGTTTACACATTTTTCTTCTCTATTATCGAAAAACTCCTATTTGCAGACTAAAAGTTTTGGTTATTTTAAATCCATAACTCCTTGTAAAAAATTTGGGCCAGGCCAGTGTGTTTGCTTTATATTGCTGTGCTGTCTGCAGAGTGTTTCATTCAGATTATTTGTTACAAAGATCCTTTCATTAATCTGTAGTTTCCCATAGGCTATTCCCTGGTAACGCACATTCCCGCTGGAGCGAGGGATATCCAGATAGTGGAACGGAAAAAGTCTGCAGATGTTCTGGGTGTGTATAACCTCTTGGTACTTCCCTAGGATGCATGCCTATGCTGGATAATGCGTTTTCCAATGTGAAGCTGAATGTAGTTTTGTCATGGAATCACAGAATATCCTGAGTTGGAAGGGACCCACAAGGATCATCGAGTCCACTCACTGCAGACATGAGCTAAATCCCCAGTCAGTGTAAATCCAACCAGTGTGTTGCTCCTCTCTGCAGTCTGAGCACCTGGGCTGTGCTTATCAACCCTTTGATTGCTTCAATGCAGAAATTACTGTACAATTACAATTACACGCTACAATAACTGCAGCGTGGTGTGACAAACATTCCGGTGCCAAGTGATTTCACCTCACTTGTGACCCCCTCAGCATTATCCTATTTGGGGAATGTGCAATGGCCGTGTGAAAACAGCACTGAGGGGATGTGACCTGTACTGTTGGTGGCCACACCATCTAACTCATGACAGAGGTGGCAAAGCCGCTCAGGAGCAGTGTGGAAAAATCTGGAATTGCCCAAGAGAAGCACATTTGCTGCTGTCATGCTCTGCTGCCTCAGAGGCTCATGGCCAAGTGCAGGATGGTGGATATCTCACCCCTGGAAGTGTTCACGGCCAGGCTGGATGTGACCCTGAGATGAGCATTAAGGTCCCTTCCAACCCAAACCCACCAAATCATAGGATGGTTCTATGAATGAAAAAGGCTTGACTGAGTTTACAGTTCCTGTGTGACCTGTCTTGGGACACTGCTGGCTTGGGTGGCAGCTACTCAGGGCTCCCAAGGAAGCAGCTCCTGCCCTTGGTTTTCTGACAGTCTGCCCACTGTCTGCAGAGCTGATTCTTAAATGTTTGTGCTGTGCTGCTGCCAAAAGGGTGAGAGGAACCATGGATGAACGAAAGCCACATACCCGGGAGTTTGCAATACAGGACCATGTGGCCCAGAACTCTGGGCACATACTCACATGATTTGTGTTGCAGAAAAGTGACCAATGCATTGTAATGTAGGCCAATTGCTTGTTTTATTACTGTGACACTCTATCCCCTGAAAGAACACAGGGCAGTATCACATATCTTTGCTCTGGAATGTGATGGCCCTGACTTTTCTCTCTCTTTTGAAGCTGTGGCTGATGAAGCTGGGTACTATTTCTTCAATGGGAACTATAAAGTTGACAGTCCAAAGAACTTCAACATTGCAGGCACAGTGTTCAAGTACCGCCGGCCCATGGACGTGTACGAGACTGGCATCGAGTATATTGTTGCCCAAGGACCAACAAATCAAGGGCTGAATATAATGGTGAGCTTGGACTTCTCAAGTCCTCAAAGCTGAGGGGGATGTGGGATGGGAAAATCTACCTTGGATGGAGGAATGGGTGGGAATGGAAGCAGAGTCCTGCTGTGGGCTCACATGGGCAGCTCGAGGAGGGGAGGTGGGGGGAATGACTGTGCCCAATTCCTTGCATGAACCTCTTTTGCTTGTATGGGTGCTCTCAGATTCAGGCTGTGAGTAATGGATGTGGGTTTGGTAACTCCTCTCTGCAGGGAGAAGATGCCTCAGGCACTGCGAGGGGATTTCTCTTCTACTCCTTGGCATTTTTATTTGAGTTACCTGGCAGGAAAAGCAAAAATAAGAAATTGGGCCAGAGAGCTTACACAAGTGCATGAAACTTAAATCCCAATTTTTTCTTGAAAGCAAACCATCTAAACCCAGGCATTTGGAGAAAAGTCTCTTAATTTTCTTCCAGGCAGTCTGCCAGAGCCCAACTCCTGACATCTTCCATGTAGCCCCAGACTCCCCTGGAAGGGGAAGGGATGGTTGCCTGGGTGCTTATAAAGCATTAGACCAATAATAGGTTGTAGTGCTCAGTGGGGTTACAGTAGCTGAAGAATGTGTGTATGCCCCTCATAAAGCCACAAAAAATGGCTTTGCAAGTGATGGTCAGTAACTTCTGAAATGGCTCTCCCAAATTTCTGGTCACTCAGTGTCACCTGTAGTTCCCAGTCCCTGAGTTGGGACTTATCCCCACAGCAGCACTGCCAAATAACCCTTGGAAAATTGTGCTGCTGGAAGATGTTGGCAATATGAAGGAAAGCAGATTGGAAATAGCAAAGTAGATGCTCACCAACTGTCAAGTCCAAGATGAATCACAAGCTTTGTGTGCCATATATTCACTGCATCTGCTAATAACTTAATTTGTTTGCTAGGTCTGGAATCAAAATGGCAAGAACCCATCCATCACGTTTGAATACACTCTCCTGAGGAAGCCACACTCAAAAAATCTGCAGCCCATCTACTACACCTTCTCCGAGTCAGACAGTGAAGAAAGCAGGGAGTTCGATGGAGATGTGCCATTGGGTTTTATCCAGCACAATGCAACCTATTTTGGGAAAATCTCCAGGGAAAGGATAGACTTGGAGAACCAGGTGTTTGGAAGGCAGGACACGGAGGAAGATTTAAACTTGAGCAAAGGTCAGGAAACCAATGAGGTCTATGAAAGAGCAGAAACAATTGACTGTGAGCCAAAACTGAAGGGCAAACAACCCCAAGGTAAGGAGGAGACTTGGGCCTCACTCTGCTCTCAGAGCTCTTGTTGAAAAATGCTCTGTTTCTACCTCTGGTGATTTTGCTGGTTTGTGTTTTGGAAACCTTGGAAAGTTCTTTAAAACATCTCTGCTCATAAATCCTCTTTGCCCTTCAGATTCTGGTTTCTGGTGGGGGCTGGGGGGTGGATGGTGGGTAAGACCTCCCTGCTGATGGCCTGCTGTGCTTTGCCTCATGCCAAGGACAGGAGGGAGCCCTGGGTACACAGAGCTCCCCATCACAACATTTTCTGTCACCTTCCACCCTTCTATAGCCCCCAGCAACTCCCTTCCCACTTGAGACCCTTGAGAATCCCACCCTCAAAATGTCTTGAGTGCTTTACCAGCATGGCTGCATGTGCTCTGGGACCAGGAGGGAACCTTTCTTTCTGACCTCTGCTATTGCTTGGGGCAGTGCTGGTGGGTGCTGGGCTCTTCTCTGGCCATGCTGTAGCGGGATAAGATTCACAAAGCTGCACACCCTTCCCAACATGCTACAATCCCATGAGATTCCCCCTCCCTGAGAACCCAACTCCTGCCTCTCACCCCCAGGTGGCTGCTCAGGCTCTGGCGTGTCCCTGCTGCTCTGGGCTGCTTTCCCCTCCCAGCATCGATGCATTTTGTGGTTGTCACTGTTGTTTCCCCCTGTTGGCTCCAATCTAGATTCAAACGTAACCAGGTCTACTTACCAGACAGACCATGACGAGAGAGACGCCGAGCCCGGGTTCACCTCCAGGGAATTCCTTTTGGAGAACACCATCACAGGCAAGCTGCTGGACAAGACCTCAGACTCCAAGGAGCTGATGCTCAACATGACCATGAACAACATCTTTGCCCAGGGAGACCCAATCAACACTGTGGGGTCGCACATTGACAGCCTCTATGTTGACTACGAGGACACTGATGGGGTTGTGACCTACTCCATGAACAGCACTTACCTGGAGCTGAGCAATGGCAAAGCCACCAACACGTCTGCAGAGACACCGTTTTCCAATGCCACTGTCACCATGGGCAGCCCTCAAGGGAACAGAACCCACAAAGCAAGGTAGGAGACATGTCTTTAAATATATCAAATCCTATTTAGTGCTGTTCTCAACTCATAATAGCCCTGTGCTCAATGCAGACCCCATTGCATGGTTTCTATCTGCTTTGGAAGCAGAAGGTAAGTGGGGGTAGGATGATGTCTGTGCAAGCTTTCTGTTGGGAGTTAATTTGGAAGGAAAGGCCAGAGGTGCAGGAGCAGAAAGTCAAGAGAGCCTTCAGGCAAGAGGAAAACTCATTGTCCTCCTTTGTGGGCAAGTTGGTAAGTCCATGCTGGTGTTTGTCAGCTCAGGCATTGCTCTCTGTTGTCAGAACCATGCCCATAAAGAAGCCTCTTCCTTTTGCCTTCTTTTGACGTCCTGCTCCAATTCCCCAGGCCCTTGCTCCAAATTCTAATGCAGCAGAAGTTGGTCCTGGCCCCTTTTTACCCACCCTGTTGACTGCCACCCTCCTCCCGTGTGATGGGAGGTGTGGGTCCCCAGGCAGAGCTGCTGTGGCAGATAAAACACTATTTATAGAAAGCTGAGGTTGCTACTTTTCCACCAAAAAAAAAAAAAAGAAAAAAAGAAATAGTCACATTCATTTAAGTTCCATTTCAAATGCAGGAAGCGACCATTTGCCAAACTGACAGAGGCAAGATCAACAGGGAAAATGAGATTGTTGTTGTTTTTAATCCTTCTGGAGGCTCAGTGCTGGCGGTGGAAGGCGGGTGGGTCTGAAAGGAAACGGCTGGATTCTCAACAGTGTCCTTTTAAAGGTTGATTTGGTAGGCTGGACCTGAACTTTTTCTTACAAACAACTAAATAAGGCAATTTCAGAGCTTCTGCTGCCTAGAAATCATAAAGCTGCATATCTCGCCAGGCCAGAGACAACTGGATATCAGGATACAACCTTGTATGCTATTCCAGTGTAGCTGTTTCAAGGGTTTGAACAAAGGTATGAAAACAGAATCGAAGCCTTTTGTTGTAAAGGTGCAGTATCCCTGATGTGTTACACCCTCCCAGCACAGAGGATGCACTGAATGGGGAGAAGCTGCTATTCTTGGTTGGATAAATGCATTTTTGTACACCAGCCTGATTCCCTTACTCCTTTTCCTCGTGGCCTTTTTGTGTTTGAGCACAGCGTGGATCTGAGAGTTGCAAATTACCTGCCTCAAATAAAGCAGAATAAGAGAAACCAAAACAAGAGTGGCAAAAGCAGCGGGCAGGCAAGCGGGCTTTGAGAAAGAAGCTCATAAACTCCTGTGCCATGTGCTGGCTTTGGGAAGGAGTGAGTAGCTCAAATCTCTGCTGCACTGAGCAGCACGAGCTGGTTTGCCCAGCCCTGGAGACACAGGGGAGGAGATACTGCACCTTTAGTCACTGTATGCTGAGGGCCAGGTGTATTTGAGCAGAAAATGCAAACTTTGTTAAATTCTGAACTGTTTCTACTTGTGGGTATTTTTATCCCATTCTCTCTATTTCTAGACAGTGGAAGCTCTGCCTCTAACCGGGCTGGGGATTCTACTTGGGGCTCAGGACAGGTATGTTGTGAAACAAACCAACAAATTGATTCAAACAAACAAAACCTCCCAAAAAATCAGAAAAAAAAAAAACCAAACCCAAACGAGGCCAAACAAAAGCACATCCCCTCCCAAACCCAAACCCAACCAAACTGAAGCCAGATGTGTGTGTCTGATGTGGCCTGTCACCGCTCGCCTTGTAAATGCCTTTTTTTTTGTTTTGTTTTTTTTCTTCTTCTTTTTTTTTTTTTTTTGTGTTTGCTTATCGCTAGAAACAGATTGAAGTTGTTAAGAAAGGGCCAAGGTGTGAGTGCTGCTGACATGTACAGGTGGAAGCTTTCCTCCCATGAACCCTGCAGCTCTACATGTACCACAGGTAGTTATGAGAAGCAGCCAAATTCTGCACAACGGCTGAAATCACCTGGTGTGTGAGTCACTTTTATGTCTGTTAGGGATGGGAAGGACCTGGTGATGTTTAGGAGATCTCGTGACTTCTGGTTTAGTGTGACCCCAGATCTGCCCTGGGGTGTAAAGGTGGGGAGAGGAGCCAGGGGCCAAGCCTGCAAAGCCCACTGACCTCCCAGGTGTGTTGAGAACCAGGAGCTGGTGCCCAGCATGTCCATCATCCCACAAAAATCCCTCCCTCTGGGGAGCTCTGAACTTTGCCTTTGCTTCCCATGGCTCTGTGTCCCCTCTGGGGCTCGGCAGGATCCCCAAACCTGGGCCAAGACTCCTTTTTTCTCCCCTTCCTTCTCTTTTTGACAGCTTCAAGGGGTTTGAAAAGCTCAGCTGCTTTCCTGCAGAGTGAAATTTTGAAGATTGTTCAGCTCTGGCAGGAAACACAATAGCATTTGGCTTTTGGATTGTGTTTTGTTTCTCCCACTCCTTCTACCCTTGAGCCTGATCTCTGCTGCGAGGGTGTAAAGCTGGAACAGTGACATGGATGCCAGGGATATTGAAACCAAGCCTCTGTTCTTTATGCATAAATTTCCTCTTTTTGCATAATTTTCTCCTTTTTTTTTTCCCCCTGAAAAGCCTCAAAGCACCTGATCTCTCTCCACCCCTTGGTTAGGGGGTCCTGGCCCCTGCCCATCCCTTGTGAGCAAGTGGGTGTGTGGGTTGTGCACTCGCCTGCACTGTCCCTGAAATAATCCAGCTCCTGGGGTGCTTCTGGAATTAGAAAGAAAGCAAGAAGGGGGAGAGAGGAGTCTAATGGACATGTCTTAAAAGAGTAAATGCAAGGATTTTATATTTTAAGCATTTGTTCTTGTCCAGCAGACTCAACCCCACAGCAGGAGCTCTGCAAGCTGTCCCTCTCCCTAAGACCTTCTCATCCACATGTGGTGGGATATTTTTGATTTCTTTGAGCCCCTCTAAAGAAATTTCTCCCTTGACTGGGTCAGGACTGCTCTTCACTGGTTTGCAGCAAGCTGAGGGAGGTTTTACTTAAATTTCTCCTTTCTCATTGCCTTTTCTTCATGACATATCGCAGAGAAGCAAGGCCATGTCAAGAGCTGTAGATCTTTTTTTAGTTTCATGTAAACCATATGTTCCTGAGAGCTGCAATTCTTGTTACCTGTAGCCAGAGCAGCCTCCTGGTTCCCAGCCAGGTCCCAGAATGGACTTCACAACATTTACTCTGGCACGGCAGGCTGTGGGGGAAAAGGTCTCGCTCTGACGACACTGGCTGCCGCTGCTTTTGGTGGGGGAGCAGGAGGGGCAGAGGTTTCCTTGCCAAGTCTCTGGGAGCCCTGCTTTGGCCTGGAATGCTGGATACACCTGGGGAGCACCTGGGCACAAGGAGGATATAATTCACAGTGAGAGTGGGTGGATGGAGTGGGTTGGGGACCGTTTTCTGTCCCCTCCACCCACGAGCCTAGCAGAGTGGGAGCTGCCGTGCAGACTCGTTGCCCTGAGTATTTCCTATAAAAATGTGTTAGTCATATATTGGTTTTGGTGGCAAGCCCTGGCAGGGGTGGCCATGCCCGTTTTTGAGCTGGCCAGACTCAACCACACTGCTCATTTTGGCTGGGTGGTCACTACAGTCCCTGTGCTCCCAGCAACATCCATCCCGTGGGACAGAAAATCCAGCTCGCTGCTTTCCCCTGGGAGGAAGTTTTGAAAAATAATAGAAAAAGAGAATTAAAAATAAATAAAACAATACTTTGGATGTCAAAATCACCAAGCATCCTGTTGTGTGTTTGTGTATTCTCTTTGAAACCAGGAGTGATGTCCACATACGCGATGTGTGTTCGCTATGATGGGATCGAAGTGGATGACACATACTGTGATGCCATGACCCGTCCTGAGCCCATCCATGAGTTCTGTGCTGGGAGAGAGTGCCAGCCAAGGTACCACCTCGACAGGGTGCTCCTGGGGGGCTGAGTGCTTTCTTCTGCCATGGGTGTCTTTGGGGGTGGGAGGTGTGGGTTTGGGCAGAGGCAGAGGGAATGAACCATAGCACCCTCAGCCCTCCTCTGCCAGTGCCATCTGCCCAGGGATGCAGCAAGACTTTCCTCCTGAGTGCTTTGGACAAAGCTGCCAGGTTAAAACTTCCATAAATCCTGGCAGAGTTTGCTCCTGGGGCTCCCTTCAAATGCAGCTTTGAGAGGTGCACAAACATCCTGCCCTGACCAGTGCATGGAGTACATGTGTCTGAATTGGGTGGAGGGGCCAGGCTTGCAAACTGTGCCACAGATCCCTCTAGTCCCTTCTGCTTCCTAAACATCACTGAGGTTTGCTTGTGTTGGGGCAAGAGCTGGTGTGGAGGGAAACCTGTGCTGGAAGTCCTTTGGAAGGTTTTCCTTCTGATGTGGCTCTTAATCCAAGCAGGAACCACAGTCTGGGGCCAGGCTGTCCGGAGCCAGGCTGTCCAGTCTGGGACAACCTCACTGCTGGTGTGGAGCATGGGGAGTGTTAGTTGGGAGGTTTACAAGTCCCAGTGGTCATGGGCAGGACAGGCTCATGTCTGTCAAAGGAGGTGATTGTCCTGCTCTGCTCTATGCTGGGGCAGCCTCAATGTGAAGTTTTGGATGCCACAATATGAGAAAGTTATAAAGCTATTGGAGAGTGTCCAAAGGAGGGGTACAAAGACAGTGAAGGGTCTAGAGGGCTCATATGAGGAGCAGCTGAGGTCACTTTCCTGGTTGGAAAGTGGCAGCAGCAGGAGGCACGGAGACTGCATGGGGCAGTCCTGCCTGCATCCAGATGAGCTGGGAATTCTGATCCTTTGGTATTTTTAGCTTGTGCTTTGATTCAGAATTGCTATAATGTTACTGTGCTATAAAAAAACCTTGACTTTTTATGTCTTTTCCCTTCGTTTACAAGCTGCTCCTCTCTCGTCAGGGCAGTGGTGGCAGGGGACAGTAAGGGACAAGCAGTGCTTGGAGCAGATCCCAGCTCTTCCAGCCTGTCACATATGGTTAGCAGAGTTAGACTGATGGTGGGATGTGAATGCCTGTCCCACCAGGGCCCAGGCAGCTTTGTGTGGCATTATTGCTGCGATTTGCAGGGTGACGGATGGTTGTGTCCTCCTCGTACTTTAGCTGAGCAGGCAAAAAAGAGAGGTCAAACATGGGCAAACAGCCTGCCAGAGAAATGCGCTGGCACAGCCGGGGTCACAGCAGGGGAACGGGCAGCCCACAGTGACAAACACTCACTTGTCACCGAGGACATTGGGCCAGGCCTCACTTTTCCATCCTTCCTCTTCACAAGCTGGTTTTAGCTGCAGGCATGAGCTGGGGTCTGCTGGGTGAAACCACCATATGTTAATCCTTCCCATCCCTCAGGAAAACCTCTCACCTCTTTGGAAAACCCCCTGGACCGGTGGCAGCCTGACTACAGCTCAGTGCTATTGCAGCCACCTCCCTCCAGCTGGGAGCCGGCAGGGTTTTCCCGTGGGACGTTCTGGGGTTTTCCTGTGGGACACTCCAGGGTTTTCCCATGGGATGCTGCAGCCACGGTCCAGCCGTGCCCAGCACAAACGGCCTCTCTCCCCTCTGCAGGTGGGAGACGAGCAGCTGGAGCGAGTGCTCCCGCACCTGCGGGGAGGGATACCAGTTCCGCATTGTCCGCTGCTGGAAGATGATCTCCCCGGGATTCGACAGCTCCGTGTACAGTGACCTCTGTGAGTCCGCTGACATCACCCGGCCCGACGAGCGCAAGGTCTGCAAGAACCCGGCCTGTGGGCCCCAGTGGGAGATGTCGGAGTGGTCTGAGGTAGGTCCCTGGGGCTTCTGGCCCAGCGGTGCTGGGGGTCAGCTCCTGTGCCTGCGCCTCTCTGCTCCTTTTCTTGTTTAAACTCATCCACAGTCATCAGAGACTTGCCCTGTCAGAGCAGTGGCTGCAGTCATTGCATGTGGACCAATGTGCATCAGCATTTCTTTGCCCAAAAATGAAGCCCTGGTCCTCATCTAGGATGGGGAGGTCACTGCCATCAGTCACTCATGAGGTACTGGCACACTGAGGAAGGGCAGGAGTCCATGGCTCAGATACTCCCACCATGATTTCCTTGGCAGCTTCTTCAACCCTGAGGTGCCAGGGAGGAGTTCCCAACTCACACATGAATTGCATTCCTATAAACTTCCCTTCCTTGCCTTCAGTTTCTCTGCACCACATGAAGAATGAGACCTTTTCCTGATTGTGCCTTAAGCTGATCTCCAGAGCTGTGGGGGTTTGGGGAGGCACAGTTCTGCTCCTGTTCTACCTCACTGGTTTGCATGGGAAACCTTGTGGAAAGGGTTTGTGCCCTGAATTCCTTTGCAGGCACAAACAGTGCTCCAGCACATCCCTTACAAACATAAACCCATGGAAATGACCAAACCAGGGCTGCTTCCTCAGGGTGCCCCTTCCCATATCAAACACAGACCTTATTTGAGCAAGAGCAGACTGAGCTTTGAGCTGAGCTGTCCATGGATGCCAACTTGCCCCATCGTTTGCATCACGAGGAATATGACTCCTCCTCCTGGGAAGCTCCCAAAACGCTTCTTAGTCATAATTTAAATGTCTCCATTCCTCTGCATGCTGGTGTGCATCATTTCCTTGGAGCTGATGGAGGGGCTTGTGCAGGGGGCTGGTAGTGCAGGATGTTTTGACTTTCCCAGCTGGGTAGAGAGGAGCTCCCTGCACACGTGCTGGTGCATTTTATCAGCAGAGCAAACCAAAGTGGCTTATTTTACAGAAATCTGTATTCTTTTCCAACATGTGTCAGGGACAGATTGCTTGAGACAGTGCTGGAGTAGATTGTTCTTAGCCAGCAGCAAAGCTAATCTCCTTTGGATCCCATCTGAGGTGGGGTGCCAAGTTGGCTGGGGAAATAGGCATTAAAAAAAAGCACATTTCAAGGCTCTGAGGATTAACATCTCGGCACGGTCCGTCTGAGAGCTGTGCTGTTGACACTTTTCCCTGCTTTACGTTATGCATGGAGCAAATGTGTGTATGTGAGACTGTAGTAACTCAAATCCAGTTCTAAATAATGTCACTGGGCTGCGCGGTGCCAAATTTATCCACGGCATAAAAATCTCGGTTGTGCAGTTTGGGGGAAAACATTCTCTGAAGAGGTGGAAAGGAGCTGGCTGTTCCTGGGAAGGAGGTGAGGAAGATCTCACCCTGACTCTAAGTGACAGCTTAAACTGTTCAGCTCTGGAGCCTTGGGTTTGCACCCTCTGGCATCACCTGTCAGAGAGCGCAGCACCCGGGCAGGATGCAACCCTCCTGCACCTTAAGCAGATGGCTCAAGCTGTTGTGAGGAGCTTTGGGGAAGAGTCATTTGTGCATTTCCAGTGTGTGCTTTTTAGGGTTTCACGTTAAAATGTGGAAAAAAACGGAACGCAAAGCCGGCAGCTCCCAGCTCCCACTGTGTCGGGAGCCCTGGCTGATGCTGTCCCCCCTGTCCCCTCCCGGCAGTGCTCAGCCCGGTGCGGAGAGCGGAGTGTGGTGACACGGGACATCCGCTGCTCAGAGGAGGAGAAGCTGTGTGATGCCAGCGCCCGGCCCGTGGCTGAGAAGAACTGCACCGGGCCACCCTGTGACCGGCAGTGGACCGTCTCCGACTGGGGACCGGTGAGACCCTGGGGTGGCCAACTGAGTGGCTGTCGTAGCCCAACGCAGCTGGCCCTGTTTGCAGGCTGGCTTGTGTCTGGCACTGGGAGTTTTTGGGGTTGGGCTCAGCACCCCTGGCAGCTCCCAGCTGTGACAGACCTGCAGGCAGCCTCCACTCAGATCCGACCTCCAAACAATTGTGCCCCTTCAGTTCTCCCATCTCCGCGTCACCTCTGCCACCACTGTCACCCTGGGTCATCCTGACTGACCACCATGGCACTGGTGGTGATCCAGCATGCCATAGATTCTCCCTTAGGTCCTCCTTGAGGCTCCTGCTTTGCAGGGGATGTGGTGCAGGAGGGGTTAAACCCTGAGAGACCTGGCTGAGGGCCTTAGTGGGTGTCAAAATCCCCCTGACTGTCTGCTGCACAGCATTCCTTGGCAATGCTGATGCTCCATGCCCAGAAAATGAACCTTTTCCTTTTTTAAGTAACTCCCTTTTCCCTTTTTTTCTTTTCCATTTTTCCTTTTTTTCTTTCCCTCCTTTCTCTTTTCCCCTTCCTCCTTTTTCCTTTTTATTCCCCCCTTTTATTTTTTCTGTTCTTCTACTTTTTCCCCTCTCATTCCCCTTTTTCCCTTCCTGCACAATTCTGTTCCAGAGACCCCCCCCTCCATCCCGAGCTATTTTTACCCAGGTTTTGATACATTCACATCAGCTAAAAATAAGTAGTTTCCATGGCAGCATCAGCGCTATGGAACACCAAGAGTCTCTGCAAGAGTGGCAGTGAAAGTGCCGGGGAGCACTGGCTGCTCTGGGCAGAGCCTGTCTGGCCCCTGGCAGCGGGGGTGGAATATTTGCAGCCACTTCCTTGGTCCCCTTTGCCTTGACCTCTTTGGGAGCCGCCCCGGGGTTCCCTGCTTGTGGTGCTTCCCCTCTTGCCTGGCTGAGAGATGCTGAGTGCTGCTCAACTCGACAGGGCCATGGCACTGGCACAGGTTGCCCAGACCCTGGAAGTGTCCAAGGCCAGGTTGGACAGGGCTGGGAGCAACCTGGGATAGTGGAAGGTGTCCCTGCCCATGGCAGAGGGGTGGAAAGAGGTGATCTTTGTGTTTCCAACCCAAAGCACTCTGTAATTCTGTGATGATTCCATGTGTTGGCTGGAGTGGGATTGCCTGGGAAGGATTTGCTGAGCTTCCCTGTGGCTATTTTAAGCTGAGCCCAAATGATCCCCTCATGATTAGTGGAAGGTGGGGTTGGGGAGGCAGCTGAGCCCCGTGGAGACACCTCTACCCACACTGGGATGGGGACAGGCATGGAGCCCTGCTACCTCCCCACCACTAACTGCTCTCTGTGCCTGCTGTGGTTTCAGTGCAGCGGCAGCTGTGGGCAGGGCAGGATGATCCGGCATGTGTACTGCAAAACCAGCGATGGGCGCGTGGTGCCAGAGTCACAGTGCAACCTGGAGACAAAGCCCTTGGCCATCCACCCCTGCGGGGACAAGAACTGCCCCTCACACTGGCTGGCACAGGACTGGGAGCGGGTAAGTGCAGCCCCTCGGGAGCTGGGTGTTGGTTTTGGGGGGGGATGGAAGAGGGATGGCTGGTGGGGGGGGCAGAAGGGGGTGTGCAGGTCTCATCCAGCCCCACTCATGTCCCTGCAGTGTAACACGACGTGTGGCCGGGGTGTGAAGAAGAGGATCGTGCTCTGCCTGGAGATTGTCAATGGCAAGATCAAGACCCGCAGCCCCGCTGACTGTGATGTTGCCAAGAAGCCCGTGGAGGAGACGACGTGCTTCGAGCGGCCGTGCTTCAAGTGGTACACGACCCCCTGGTCAGAGGTGAGGGGGAGGGAGCCGAGAGGGATCCACAGGATCCCTGTAGCAGATGGGGGGAAATGCTTTTCCTTCAAGGTGTGCTTGCCCCAAGCATGTGGAGCTCTATTCCTCTTACCAAGGGTCACACTGGCTGAAGAATCCCCCAAGGAGGTGTGTGAATCCATGCAGGATGTGTCCCCTGAGGGGACACCCAGGGAGGCTTTTGCTGCCCTGGCAGCTTGGGGCAGAGTCTGCCCTGCGATGGTGCAACTGGGACTGGCTGTGCACAGGGAGAACAGGACTGAGAAGGGGTTGTTTAGGGTCAGCTGTAGCTTTTTTTTTTCTTTCCTTTCCCCACCCCTCTTTACTCCTGGTGCCACTCTTGGGAATGTGGCATGGAGCCCATGGAGTGACTACCCTGGGGATGCAGGGCTTGAGAGTACAGGTTGCCCCATCACCCCGCACGGTCTGAAAGGCAGCTGGGGCTCAGTGGTCAGGGGGCTAAGCCCAGCGAGTGTGGGCTTCCTGCAAGCCCTCCCAAACACAGCCTCCCTCGTCTGTGCTCCAGGCGCCTCGTTTTGTTTAGTCTTGCAAACCATCATCGGAGCCTATAATTAGCCAAAGCAGCCCTGCTGTAATCCCAGCTTGAAGAGGCATCCAAAGGGCAGCAGGCAGCGAGTGCTGGGCCCAGCAGCAGCTCCAGAAATCCACAGTGGGATGTGTAAGGACTCTGACCCTGCAGCCTCACTCTTGGGGTGCTTTGGGGGTCCTGTGGCCTCAAGGTGGTTGCAGCCACCCTGGTCCAGAGCAGTGTATGGACTGGGGCATTTCGTTTGTGGCCCCTTGCAAAGAGCAATGGGAGGAGGGAGGATGAGAGGGCCAGGGGATGGGACCACATCCATCTATCCCTGGGCAGGAGCTGATGGTGCTGGCAGGAAAGATGGAACAAGGAGCCAGTGCTGAAGTGCTGAGACATGACATTCAGCCAAGGGTAGAGTCCTCCTCCTGCCTAACACCTCCAGCGAGCATATTTTTGTAAGCAGGTTCTGGCTCAGCACAGTCCCTCCCTTGTGATGGCAGGGTCTTGTCTCACCCCCTCTCTCTCTCTGTTCCCCAGTGCACAAAAACCTGTGGAATTGGTGTGAGGATGCGGGATGTGAAGTGCTACCAGGGGAAGGACATCGTCCGGGGCTGTGACCCGCTGGTGAAGCCGGTGGGCAAACAGACCTGTGACCTGCAGCCCTGCCCCACAGAACCCCCAGGTGAGCCCTGCCATTGACAGCACCCCACGGCCTCGATTTTCCATGGATTCCCCCAAGCAGCACCGCCAGAATCTTAGCGTCCACTTCCCCCAGCTGGATAGCCATCCCACAGAGGATGTATGGGGACAGCTCCCCCTCTGTGCCCAAGTAATGGGGTGTCATGCACTGGCTATTTCTTCAGGTAACCCCACTAAAATAAGGGGAAGAATTCAGAAGAAGCCTCTGACTTTAAGATAAAATGGATCTTTGAGAGCTGACTTGGGTGCTGTTTCTGTTCCAGCTAAAGCCTAGGAAGTTTCATCTCTGCCATTATTTTAATGACTTTTGGTCTCCGAATGTCCTGCGGGATTTGTAACTATCTCGTTATCTGACTCGTCTGCAGGCTCAAAGTCCCCATGATCTTTAGCAAACACACGGTTCTAATCCTTTAATAACATTTGGGAATAAGGATGGTGTGGGAGAAAAGCATGAAAATGGGAGACAGATTTGGGGCCAGCTCCTGTTTCAGCTCTGGCCCCATTGGATGCTCTCGGCTGCCCACTCCCTCGGGATCTGGGATGGGGCATGGAGCTTGTGAGTTACCTCGTGGACACCTTGTATTCAGCTGCCTGCCCTGGGAGCAGCCTGGTTTCATGCATCCTGTGAATTTCAAGCAAAATAGATATGTATAAAAGCATAAATCCTATGGGTTTGAAGCGAAATATTGCTCTGAAAGGAGCCGTGAGAGTGTTGAAGTTGCCCCTGGCCTCCTGTCTGTCTCCAGCATCTCACTTGCCCCTAATTCTGCCTGTGACACAGCTGGATTCCCATTGCCTCTCTTAAATAGCCTCTTTAGGGCAGAAATTATGAGTATGTTGGAGTTACGCCGTGCCCTACCAGGGGAGGCCCTTGGCTTGGGAGCAGCTCAGTGCCAGGCTCCTTGATGGCTCCAGCAATCCCTGGGCAGCTCTGTTCCACAGGAAAGAGCCTGAGCTTCGGGGCTTCGACCCAAAGTGAGACTCCCCAAGCCAGGCCAGGTGTGATGGAATGGGTCAACCCTCTTGCTCCGGTTGACAATTACATTTATGGAGAAGCTCCATGGTGTTTTGCAGGGGATGCTTTGCCAGGTATCAGGGAGGTGGCAGTCCCTGGTGGGGTCATGTGTCGCTCAGCCCGTGGTGTTCAGGGGGAAAATGAGCTCATGAGCTCACAATGGTTTATTTTCATTTCTTTTCCATATCATGCCTCTCGTGTTCTCTCCCCCAGATGACAGCTGCCAGGACCAGGCAGGAACCAACTGTGCTCTGGCCATCAAAGTGAACCTGTGCAGCCACTGGTACTACAGCAAAGCCTGCTGCCGCTCCTGCCGTGCGCCCCACTCCTAGTGCTGGCAGTGCCCCGGGATGCCCCTCCCTTAGCAAGGGCTCCATGGTCCATTTAGCAAGAGCTACACATCCCACAGACTGGGGATAAGGATGTTTTTGGGTTGTTTTTTATTTCCCCACCGATGCAGAACTCCTCTCCTTGTCCCTCTCCCAGCGAGACTCGGCGCAGAGTCGGTTCTGCTGTACGTCGGGAGCCCCCGTTATTAGAGCTGTACATAAAGTCGTGTATATTTGATTTCCCCAAACTGCAGGCACATCCACGTGTTTCACAAGGTCATGTCCTTTGGTTTCTTCCTGCTGTGCAAGTTTGGGGTTGGTGAGGGGGAGGTGTGAACTCTGGGAAATGCAAGTTTCCCTTCGCTAAGTGGGGTTAGTGCCTCTCTCCTAATTTAACTCGAGACCTGCACTCTCTCATTAGCTGCATTTAACATGGTGGGAAGATGATTCTTGTTTGCTAAATGAACTCAAGCCCTTTTTTGTAAGATGTAGGTGTATACTTTTTCAGAGAATTTTATCTTATAATCAAATGTTAGTTCCATAGTTCTTACAACCCCCTCGATGCTGACATATTGTATATAATACGGAAACATAACTGCACTTTATATCACAAAAAAGACGTGCTCTTTTTTAATATATTTGTTTACAGACAGTGAACTTTATCCATATAATCATTAATTTGTACTCATATGTATATTTTAATAAAGTTGTCATATTTATGGTGGTATTTTGTTTTATTCTCCAGTTTGTAGGGGGGTGCTGGGAACGCTACAGAGTAATGTAAACACTGCAGAGTCGGGGCTATGAACTTGCTGGTGCTCAGGGGAAGCAGAGCAGCTTTAAGTCAAGGGAATCATGGCTGCTTGGACAGGGATGCAAGGAAAAGTCCCAACAGTGTGGGGATTTGGGGACTGTTGCTCTGGGTTAGGGGTCCTTTGGGGTTGTATGTGTGTGGCTTCAGGAACTGCAACCCTGAAGTTCCTCAGGACTCTGTGCAAAGAGACTTGATACAGTGCCATTAAGGAACTGGCCTTTCTTGCTCCCAAGGGAGTTATTGCTCTGTGTTTCTTCAGGTGTGACCCCTCAAGGCCAGGTCAAAGGCTTTTTAACATCCCCCATGGTGGTGTGTGCACCCCAAGTGCTGCTGCACTGCTGCCCTCAACACCAGGAAGCTCCTGTGTCCATGTGAGAGCTTTGCAAACACCATCCCGCCTATGCTGATGCAGGGACAAAAAATCCAAAGCCTCCAAACCCATGTCAAAGTAGTTTATTTCTTATTTTTTTTTTCTTTCCCTTTTTTTTTTTCCTCCCCTCCCTCTGAGATTCCCAAAGTCCTGTACAACAGATCACCAGGTGAAGGTTAGTGAAAGCCAACCGTTTGCTTAGTTTCCAAGCTACAAGAAATAAGGAACGAAAGGAAGAAAGGAAGGCTGGTGGGAGAAGTACGGCCACGAGAAATGCGGAGAGAAGGGGCTCAACGCATGGAAACAAACCCCGGTGAGAACTGTACACGGGACCATGGACCCAGTGGCTGCATCCCTCCGGAGCAGAGGCAGGGTGCTCCCGGGATGTGGCACCACAGGGACCAAGCCCAGAATATTAAACACGTACGAAACCAACCCCAGCCCTCCCCCCCTGCCCACTTCCCCAAAACAGAACCGCCCCCCGAGAAAGTCGAAGATACTCATTTGCAAAGACTGACTTGCACTTCAAAAGGTTTCCTGTGGAATTAAAAGCCCTCGTGGTTAAAAGTTAAACACCCAGGCGGGCTGCAATGCAGTGTCTGTGAGCCGATGGGGTTGGAGCCACGGCTGTTTCTTCCCAAAAACATCTTTAAAAAGGAAAGCCGACCCCGAGCACAGCGCCGGGGCCACTGGAGTCTCTGTGCAGCCAGTCCATCCTCTGCCAGCCGTCCCCAGGTCCAGCACGATGCTTTTAACCTGAATAATGCACAATTCAGGAGAAACAGAGTGTTCTGTGGCATGAACGGGGAGTATGGCGAGGTTGGAGGGGAGGAATCGAGACAGCCAGGAGAAACTGGAGCACGAGTCCCCACGTAGACATTGCTGCAATGTGCGATTCCTCTTCTGAAGCACTGAGATGCTAAAAGGGTTCCTTTACAGCACGTTTGGTGCAGAGGGACACGCTCGGTGACCAGCTCAGTGCCTGCTGCTCTCCCAGCACTGCCCTGACCATATCCAGCATGGCTGGCAGGGACGGGACAGAGCTGGTGCCACAGCCAGGCTGCCTGGCAGCAGGAAATGTCTCAGTGAAAAACGCCTAAATCTGAAGTGTTTTGATGCATTCCTGGATAGGTGAAAAGCATCATGATTTTTTTTTCCTTTTTTATTTAAACCCTAATAAATAGATATAAAAATGTGCATGCAGGGGGTGGGCCCATACGTGGTGACCCTCATAACATGGAGCCCTCAGCCAGTTGTGCATGGCATTACTTGGAGCAGGGATGCTGATTATTCAGAGGGGTATTCCTCCATTCAAAAGTGTGCTGAGTATTACTTCCATAGCCTGGTAATGCAATGGGTTTGTATCCTCACCCCAGCCCAGCTCCTTTGGGGGACCATGAGGCCATTTTGGGGACTCCAGGAACAGGGACAAGCTGTGCACCCACCCACCATCCTAACCCTGAGGGGATTGCGCCTGTCACCCAGGAATTCATGACTGACTTGAGGAGTGAGATGGCCTGGGATTAGTGCAGGGCTGTGTGCACACACAGACACACACTCCCATGGCTACAGCATGGAGTCGTGCAGGAGGGGGTGGCAGAAGGACGGGCAATAGCAGCCCTGTTTGCTAGAGGACCACTGAGGATGTGTGTGTGTGTGTGTGTGCACACGTGTGTGCATGTCAGGGCCCCCACGTCACAGCAGCAGCTGGCTGCTGACTCGCAGCACGAACCAGTTTGCAGCCAACCGTGTGCCCCATTCTTTGCTCATCATCCCTCCATGTTCCAGCTGAATGGTGAGGAGGGGCAATTACTCTGTAGAAAAGGATGCTCAATATCAAAATCCTCTTTATAAAAGAAAAAAGAAAAGACAATGCAGCGCTACAAAACCTCACGTCCCAGCTGCAACCATCCTCCCCTGCTGCTCCCTTTTGGGGTTTGCTTTGCTAGCCCTTCAGATTTGCCATTCAGCTCATCGCTGCCTTCAACCCGTAGAAATACATTCACATCTTTTTCCTCATTCCTCTCTCAAAACTCTCCCATGAATTTCAACAAGTTGTCCTCACCGTTGAGAGCCCCGGCAGGTGCGACAAGGTGCGATGGGACACACGGGGCTGGGAGGGGGGGGCTCGAGGGCTTGGGGCTGCCTGCCCAGCCCTTCACACATCGGTGCTGATGCTGCGGCTGCGGGAGAAGGCCTCCCTCATGGCCGAGAGCCGGTTGGGATTGAGAGCCTGCAGGTTGGTGACGCTCACCGGCAGATCCAGATCCTCCTGGCTCACCGTCTTGTAGCTCACCCGGTCGCCTCCGTTGTGTAGCTCCTCGGGGGGCTCCTGAAGGAAGAAGGTTGGGGGCTCGTAGGGACCACAGCCAGGGCAGCTGGACTGGCGCTGGGGCGGCTTCTTGGTGAAGGGGGACGAGGCGTAGAGGGATGGGCCGTTGGTCAGCACTACGTTGCGGTTGCAGTGGAGCGGCGGGATGTGGGAGTGCACGGCGAAGTCGGGCTCCTCCTCGTCCTCCTCGGATTCATCCTTCTTGCAGCAGTAGTACTGAAATGGGATGGCCCCACAGGGCTCAGGTGGCACCCCAAACCTCCCACCCTGCCACAGAGGGGCTGCTCTGCACACGCCAGCCCTGAGGACCAGCATCCCCCTGCCTTACCTGGAGCCTACAGTAGCAGAGGACGGCAATGATACAAAGTAAAATGACAGTCGCTAATATTCCACCTGTGATGACCACGGTCCCGGCTGTCATCCGCCCTCTTCTCCATTAACAGCCTGCAAAAGCAAGTGCATGAAGTGATGGGGTGCCATGGGGACGGGGTGAGGCTGGTGCTGGGTGATGGGCTGGGCTGCAAAGCCCCAAACTCTTCTCTCACCCCCAATTGAAGGCACATTTGCAGGGGAGGTGATGGATTGGATGAAGTCAGAGCAGGGGAAATAAAAAAAGCTTCATGCAGTGGGTAAGAGATTGATTGAGAAGCAGCTCTGGGGTCACATTGGGCTCTTCTGTACACAGGATGGGGGACTTGAGGGAAATAAAACCTGCCCCAGGCTTGTGGCTCCCTCACAGCTCCTGCATGGTGGCAGAGAGCTCTGGTGATGGGAAAAGGAGCTTTGCAATAAAGATTTCTGAGCTGTACATATTTTTCTCTGAGCCTATAATCCATTTTCCCCATGAAAACAATGTGGTATTTTAATTTGGAATAACTGGAGCTGCTAAGAGAGCCTTTAATGACTGCAGGGACAGGCATGCTCCCCTCCCTAAGCAGCAAGCTGAGGAAAGGGATGTGTCTGAGGCACCAAGCTCCTCCACTTTGCCATGGCCAAGCCAGTGTTGGGGGGCTGTGGGAGCACCTCAGGATGATGCTTTTGACAGCCCTGGGTGAGCCATTCATTCCCACCACAGAAAATGCTGTGGCTGGGACACAGTGCACTGGACATCACAGGGACACTGTGGCTCAGCTTGGCTCCATCCTTGCATTTTGGGGTATCACTTGTCTCTCTGGAATGCCACAGGAAGGATGCTGGGGAGACAAGAACCTGCCCACTCATGCCTGCCATCAGCTCTGGAGACAGCAGCACTAACCTGGCACAGCTAAAGCTCCAGAAGCCCTTTAGTGCTGCAAGCATTGGGTTGAGAACAGCAGAAGCAACATAAATTAAGAGAGAAATCGTACCCTGACCACCTACTCTACGAGTGCTTCAACAAAACTGGCCTCCAGCTCATGCGATCGGGTTAAACCAAAAAACCAGCCGCCCCAGCCCCAAATTACTTCAGCACCCGAGGAAAAGCAACTGTATCTGTCAGGGATTTAACCTGCTTCCAAAGAAAATAAATCTGTGCCATATTTTCAGGCTCTTAATGTCCTGCTAAAGTTGGGTGAGTGGTGAATGGATAAAGCAGTGTCACGTTTTATGTTGCTGCTGAGCAGCACAGGAGGAGGGAAGGGAATTTATACCAATGGCTGAATGGCTTCTCACACCACGCAGCCACAGGGCAAGTGCTGGGCCAAATCCTGCCCTCATTCCTTGGGTAAAATGCTCTGAGGAGGCTCTGGGGGAGAAACACAGCAATGGAAGGGTTTGGAAACAATGCAATAGTGATTGAGAAACTCTGGTTCCTATTTAAAGCAGGATGGAGGGCTTGGCTGCAGACCTTGGGCTGGCCCAGGTGCTGGCTGGAAATGCCCATCTGTGGGTTCTTTGCTGCTCCCATTTGTAATCCCCATAGTGCCCTGAACCCAGGGCAGGGTGTGCAGGGTGGGCACAGGACCTGGCTCTGGGGTGTCCAGACACCAGCCTCTCAGGGACCCATCAGAGAAGATCAGCATTTCCCTGCCAGCCCACAATGGGAGATGGCAGGCAGGGCTCTGCCAGGGCTCCATGGCTTTCTCACCCAGTAATTAAACCCCGAGGGGACAAGTGAGAGTTGCACAGAGTCAATTTTCATGGTTCCTGTCCAGCCATGCCCAGCCAAACTTGGCATCGCAGGCACTGCTCCCTCTGGATCAAGACCATTTGCATTTCACCCTTTTCTCCTCCCAAAACATACTTCCCTGATTAAAGCCGTGTACCTGGAAGCATTAAACCCTCCAGTGTGCAAAGGGGGAGGAAAGCAGAGCTTGCGGAGGCCCATAAGCTGAACAATTCCTGTCTAGACCTCCTTTTTTACATTTGTTCCTAATTTCACGCTCCATAGGCTCCCAGATTCATATATTTAGCAATAAATATCCTGGTAAAAGGAAGTGCTTTGCAGCTCTGCTGTGGTCTTGGGGAAGGTATGCAGGAGCCCTGGTCTTGGGAACGCAGGCACGAGAGATGCAGTCCCAGCTGGCAGTCACTTGGCTCCATCCTTGCCCCTCACTAACATTAGGAACCCTCCCAGCTGCTGAGGATGCCTGAACCCCCCCAGTTCTCCCCACCATCCGAATCCACATCTCCATCACTGCCAGACAGCAGGAAGGGGCTTCAGGAGGATGTTAATTCCACACACGCAGCTTGCCCCCAGCCCAGGAGCTCTTTGCTGTAGGAACACGGTCCCCAGTGCCACAGAGTGACAGGGGATGTTACTGGGAGCCACTGTGCTGGTGTGGACACACAGGGCATGGATACAGGACTTCCCCCTTCCCAGAGTGCAAATGACAGCTTGTGCTGCAACAAACCAAAGGCACTTCACTTCACGATTGCTACAGGCAGTCATTGAATGAGCTGTTTGGTTTTAGACACAATCCTGTGTCACTTACCTCCTGTGTTCCCCCCTGCACGTCCCTGCCATGGCTGAGGACACACAGGCTTTGAGGTCAAACTCTTCACTAAGGACCAGGTCTGCATCAGCCTCTGCTCCCCCCTTTCCCTTGGACACTGCCATGAGGGGCTCACAGATCTTCCCAGACCAACCCAGGGGCTGGAAGAGGCCAGGGGAAGCTCCTCATGAGCAGCAGAGAACAGGATTTGACAATGCAGAGAGAAGGGGTGGGCTGAGAAATCATCCCAAGTCACCTCACCTCCCCCAGCATCTCAAACACAGCCCCTGGACCACCGAGGGTGCCCGGTGCAGGGAGAGGCTGCTCACAGCTGCGCCTGGCTCCTGCAGAGAGCTCTGTGCAGCCAGTGCCTCTGGGGAGCCCTGCGTGGGAGGAAGGCTTTGGAGCAGCTGGGGGGGCTGAGCTCAGCCCATCCGAAGGCTCCAGCTAACACTCTTCTAACCATGGCTCCAAAACACTGAGCTCCAGGTCCAGGTGCTGGAGTGCTCCAGGCACAGCCGGCTCATGCGGACTGGCCTGACCCTGCCTGCTGAAGCTGTGTGAGAAGAAGACCTGGGGGTGGAAAAGGAGACCACTCTGAGGTTTCTTTAAGAGACTCTCAAGCAACCAGTCATGCCAATTTACCGTATTCACAGGTATAACAATCTTCAGGACTGACGTTTAAATGAATGGGGCTATCCACCTACTCCCATCCCCAGGGCAAAGCCTTTAGCACTGGCTGGAAGTGCAGTCATGGCAAGCACTGAAAATTGGGAATGCTGGTCCCACTGAAGTTGTACCTGCACAAGGACACCTGTGTCTGACCCGTGGAGAGCTGTAGCCTACAGCTTGTCCTACCCCTCAGGAGTCCTGAGACACGCCTCCTCTAGCCAGAAGCAGTACAGTCGTCTATTTAACATGGAATTTGAGAATTGTCCTTATTCATTTGACTCCAGGAGCTGTAAATTTGAACAAAATAGCCAAACTAGGTATGAAATGACCAGAGACACCCCACACTCGAGGGATACATGACTGAAACCTTGGCTTGAGATCCTGCCCCTCATCCTCACTGCTCTGCTGGTCACAACAGTGGTCCCACTTGTTCAGGGGAGTGGGGATCAACTCTGCCCTGCACTTCCAAACAACCAAGATGGAAAAAGGAGACAAAAAGGTCAAAAAAATCGCCATCCCACCCTCCACAGGGAGCAGAGCAGGCCAGCACTGTGTCCTGAAGTAACACTGTGCTGCCTCTCTTGGCTCTGCTCTGCACTAGCACATCCCTGGCTGTGCTGTGTGCTTGGACAAGTTGTTTCTGTGCTGAGTCCCGCTGCCGTGCGTGGGTGTCCTCCAGAACCTGGGGAGGGCCTCTGAGGGGGGAGCAACCCTGTGTCCTCACAGCCCCCCAGGCTGACCTGCATCCAACTGTTGCCACAATGGCTGGTGGTGGGATCAGATTTTGGGGTCCCTCTGAGGAGAAGACCCAAGGGAGA
This sequence comes from Pitta sordida, assembly GCA_013390025.1. Classification (NCBI taxonomy): domain Eukaryota; kingdom Metazoa; phylum Chordata; class Aves; order Passeriformes; family Pittidae; genus Pitta; species Pitta sordida. Next base: position 132,163 of record WEKX01000690.1, read on the forward strand.
GACCTCAACAAAGGGATGGTCAGTTTGGGAAGATTAAGTTCTGTGTGGAAACTGGGAGTTGAGCAGCTGTGTAGAGGGTGAGCGCCAGTCTGACCCTCTGCGGTGGAGGGTTGTGAGCTCTGCAGGCCGTGCCCTGGGTGGGCAATGCAGCCATTTCCCAGCTCATCCACCTGCAACAAACCCTGATGGCAACACTTCTGACCAAGCCCCACCTCAGCAGGAAGGAAAGGAGCTCAGCAGGAGGCTGGGGAAATGTGAGAGCATGTGAGTGATGCTGGTTGTCCAGGATATCACTTTCCCAGCTTGCTGTGTCTTGCTGTTTTCCGTCCCAGAGCTGGGTGCAGGCAGCATTCGGGACCCAGGAACTTAACTCAGAGTAACAAGAAATCCCACTGTGATAAACTGTCTAGGGCAGAGCAGAGTGCAAAGTTTCAGGGTAAGCCTGGCTTACGCACACCCCTGCTGCCCCCTCAGTGGCAGGTAAGTGTCACGGCTCTGCCCAAGGGTAAACCCTGGACAGAATCAGCATGAAGGAAAGTCACTTCCACTGGCCTGGGAGGTGGGAAAGCGGCAAATAAACCAGGAGCCAAAACCAGTTTGGTGGCAAACACAGCCTTACTTCTGCATTTTCCCCAGTTCCTGTAATCCTACCCAGTCAATGAATAAGAGTCGGGCTCTGGGAACAGCCGGGCAATGTGCCAGCGGAGGACTTCACACTGACGGAGCCAGCGGACAGGGCAGCTGCCAGAAACACAGGCAGAGAACGTGGCTTTCCATATGAAAAATGCTTTAAGCAGAAGGCCTGCATCCCTTCTGTTTGCTTCCTCTCTCCTCCTGACGGCAGCATTCCTGGCCTGGGGGCCGATGCTCTGCGAAGGCAGCAGGGATTTAAACAGCCAGGCTCGGCTGCGGGTGGGCTGGGGAAGGGCAGGTGGGGTGACTTGGTGACTGCAGACCCCTCACTTTGACAGGATCACCTTAGCACCCCTCAACACTAGGACAAGATGAGACATGGCTCATCATTCCATGGTTCTCCATCCTAGCACAAATGTGAACTCCCCTATCTCCAGGCACTCGTACTCCAAGGACTTTTGAATATTTTATGAGCAGAGGACACTTCGCTCCCTGCTGTGCCATCTTTGGAGAGTCCTGCTCACAAATTCCCAGGCTCATCCACAGCAGACAGGTCCTCCTGGGTGCTGGAGATGGCTCAGAGGTCCCAGCAGGCCTGTACTCCCACTTGCACCCACCAGGATCGTGCTCATCCCACCTCTGCTTGGACCCTGGCCCTCTGCAGAACAGCTCCTGCACTCAGGAGAGGCTTTCCCTACCCTGACAGGTTCTACTGCTGATAGTCCCTGGAATAAGGAGGATTTTTGAACGTGAATCTGTGGCGTATCAGAGAGGGCTCCACCCGCTGGGAGATGCCTGTAACACTGTCATGGGCTTTTAAACAGCAAACCAGAACAGGGAATAAAACATTTCACATCCACCTGAAAACACATGTCCCCTTCTGGACGTCTTAGAGCCCTCACCTGGTTTGACACCAACCTCAGAGGTCGCTGATACTGGTACAGATGTAACTCACAGCTCAGTCCACAGAGTCCCCCCAAAAACACCCTCTAGCCCTCCTCTTGCTGGGACAAACCCTGATACTTCAGCTCCCATGGATGTTCAGGCCAGAAACAACACATTTCAAAGGCAACCTACACCCAGTGCCTGGTCCATTATTTATCAGATTAGACCTTGGTGGAATAGTGCTGAGCTCTGCAGCACAGGATCCCAGCCACCCCCAGGCTCCCAGCATGGCTTGGGCAGGGCTGGGATGGCAGCCTGGGCACCATGTGCTGGGGATCAGGGCTCACAGACAACGTGGGAATGGCTGAGAGCAAGACAATACCATGGCTGTGAAAGTTTTTGGTGCTCTGGCAGTGAGAGCTAAGGCTGGAGGTCTGTAAGATGAGCACTGGGCTGATATGGGGATACTATATCCCCCATATCTGCAACAGTCATAACCAAGATAAACTCTTCCAGGGGGTTGGAGTGGCTGGGGATGGTTCCTCTCCTTTCTGCCCATTCTCAGCTCAGCCCTTTACAGACAAAAAAGCTCCACCAGTGCTTCACAGAGGGAAATAGGTTACAGTGAAATGCTCCTTCTGTTTGCTCTTATAAAAATATAAAAATGATATTATATATAATGAAATCCAGAATTTTATAATTCAACGTGTTTTCTTACATATTAAATGTCAGTCCAAAAACTCTTTTTTGAATGAACTTTTTCCAAATACCAAAGTCACACCACATACAGATCCCTGCAGGTGTCCCTGCAGTTTGGGTGGAAGGGACCTTTAAAGGCCATCGAGTGTCACCCCCACAAACTGCCAGAACAGTCAGAGCAGCTCATCAGCAACGAAACTCAGCAGAGGAGGCTCAGGCTCTTCAGGAGATACATCGTGCAGCAACAGCCGCTCTGAATTTTGGGCTTATAAAAAGTAGAAGTTCACGGGACAATCAAGAGATCCTCTCTCACCAATTGCTAATTTCAGTTTTAAAAGCAGAGATTAGCTCTTAGCCTGAATTTCCAGCACACTTAAGGAGGCTTCCTCCGAGGAACATCGATCCAGGGGATCCCAGCCCCGGCAGCGCGTGCGAGGGAATGTGTGCTCTGCACTAATGAGGCAATAATGGCTTTTAGTACAACCAAATCACGCCTCACAAAATATAATATTTGCACAGCTCATCAAAGTGGCATTAAGGCTTACTAAGCACAATGCCAGGCAGGAATTTAAATGACTGCAGATGCTAAACGGAGAGCAGCGGTGCCGGGAGGGGAATGCTGAATCACCTGGATGGTGTGTGTGCTGCCCTTGGGAATGTCCCCTTCCAGTGTCACTGGGGCCATCCTGAAGGTGCTGCTATCATCATTCCAAAGGGACTATGGAAGGTGACTGCGGACACTTCAGCATCACCAAAAATAAAGCAGAGTGCATTCACCCTCCTCTGACCCCCTGAAACTGAACAGCCACATCCTAAAAGCATCAACAGGGATTTCGGAGACATGGAGAGGGATGCTGGTGACCCAGTGCAGCCCAGTAGTGCGTCCCTGTCCACTAGCCCTACACTGGAATCAATCCAGGAGAGGTAAACCCCAAAAACCAGGCCCACGGAAGGAACTGGTACAGATGTGATGGACCTGCCTCCAGGTCTGACCCTGCACGTGGTGAGCTGCTGCAGTGAAAGCTTGTAACCAGCCAGTCTCTGTCAGGATTTGTCAAACCACTCCAGAGGGTTTTACCCTCGCCAGTAAATCCACCAGATTTGCATTTCCAAGAGGTATGAACACAGCTCCGTGGAATGGGAAGATCTTTAGGAGATTAAAGTCTTTGTGAGCTGCACACACTACTCTCCTTTGCTCAGGATTCACCCACCCAGGCAGAGCTGGAGGCAGCAGGGAGCTTCTTGGTCCTCATTAAATGCAGCAACCTGAGAACTCTGGGAACAGCCTTTATCCAGCCACCAAAACATGCAGGAGAGGGGGACCAGCACTCCTTAATGACTGAACTCCCATCCTGGTTGTGGGTAGGTGATGGCTGGTGACACTTCCATCACCCTCACAGTGTCCTCCCAGCATCCCTGAGCTGCCCTGTACTCTGGCTCTCCATCCAACCCACTTATTCCTCATCAGTCCCTCTCCTCTGCGCTTGGGAATCAGACTCCCTGCAGTGTGATCAGGGTCTGTGCTTCCAGCTCCTGCTGCTGCTTGACACCAGGGGACTTCCTGGGCACTGCAGGCACCAAGCAGCCCTGCCTGGGATCTCCAAAGAGCTATACGTTGCTATCTTTAAAAAAAAAAAAAATCATAAAAAAGGGTAGGGAGTTTCCATAGCTACAGCTTTACATCGCTCTGGCAAAGGCTCCAGTTCAACCCGTGTAATGAGACACAAGCAGGGTGTTTTTCCCACTCCAGCCCAGCAAGGCAGAATGGTGCATGAATAAAGAAGAGAAGAGGAGAGAGCGAGCTCAGGGATTTTGGAAATAACACATAAATGTTAAGGAACTGGCGCATGAGGCGGCCGATGGCACACGCTCCCTGCCCTGCCTGTCTTGGGGCACGAGCTGCATTTGCAGGTGGGCAGGGAAGGAGCCCCACAGCCCCCCCTCCTCAGGATGGTGAGTGAGATGCACCTTCATACTGCTTGATGTGGTCAGAGACCAAAACCTGCTGCATTTAAATTCCTGTCTGCATGGTGCTCCCAAGGCTGGACTTCAGGGAGAAGAGGAGCTGGTGCAAGCAGTGAACCTGCAGAGATTTAGTGCCCCTGCCAACACAGAGCCACTGCCCACAGCACCTGGCACACGGGGCTTGCCTGGCTTCATATCAATGTCTTGTACCATGTAAAATCACACACTTAGGGCTGGTGTCACCACTGCAGCTCCTGGGGGAGGATGTGCATTTTCAAACTGCGCTATCACAGAATCACAGGATGGTTTGGGAGGGGCTTTAAAGACCACCTCATTCCGCACCCCTGCCATGTGAAAGGACACCTTCCACTAGACCAGGTTGCTCCAAGCTCTGGCCTTGAACACTTCCAGGAATCATGAACGTGAGGGTGATGGGTTTCCTCATTGTTTGCAAACTGGAGTTTTTCTACATTCAGTAAAATCTCCTTATGTTATCTTTTTTAATAAGGATTTATCATTGCTGCATCAGGGGAATTAATACAGACTGTCTGAGAGGGTAATTTTCATATTCTTGGAAACTCACCACGAATAATTTCCAGTAAATTTTCTTTTTTTCCTCACCTTAATTTCGCTACAGCTTCTCCTGGTAGATGAGAGGCAAAGATTTAACTGAGAGGGAACAGAAAATATCCCCACAACAAAAAAATCATGAGAAAAAAAGCAGAAAATATAAAGGAACTCACACAGCTCAGCTGCAAACCCTCATTAGGCAAATAAAGAGAGAAAAATCTTCACACAAATTGCTCTGCTCAAACCCATGTAGGATTCACTGAGCTGCCAGGATCAAATGTCTGAAATATCGACTGTTCCCAGGGACAGCATCTTTCAGAAATCAGAACACGCGTGATGGATCTTTTTTGCCTGTTGTCAGCACTGGGACAACATCCCCCCCTGCCTTTGAAATGACTCCTTGATGCTGGAGAGGCCCTTGAGAGTGAGGTGGCGCCTCATGCTCCACATCTGCCACCTCCTTGCCACCCCCAGGCACCAAAAGGATGGTGCTGAAACATGGAAAACTGAGGGAGATGAAGATGGGAGACCGGGTGCTCCCAACCTGTATTCCCCAGGTTCTCATCAGTGCTGGCAGCTTCCCCCTTCCTTACTTAAATGAATTCTGACTGGCAGCACCTCAGAGGACCAGAAAATGCCAAATATCTTCTCTCTGAAAGCCAAGGCTCAGACCAGGGCTCTGAATCACACCCTGAGCCTTGCTGAAGGGCAGGTGGGCCAAGGCACTCACAGCAGCCCTGTGGGAGTCAGATCACGTAACCCCTGAAATGCCCGTGCAGAAATGCCTCCATCCATCCTGGGGAGCAGCAGGAGACTCACACGGCAGCTCTGCCCCACTCCACCTCCAAATCCCAGCTGGATTTCACCTTTCTGCCCTTCCACGGCGAGTTCACTTCGCTTGAACACGTTTGCTAGAACTCGCTGGGAATTAGGAATGCTCTCCTGTTAAGTAACAGAGCTAATGTGGTGAACTGGGAGCTCAGAACCAAATTAGCAAAACCTTTCACTGAACCGATGCTGATTCTCTGAGCTCTCCAGGCATCACCCTACCCCATCAAGCCCTTCATTAACATCCAGCCTCAACGGTGAAACATGCAGGGACCTGAAGTTTGAGTCCTACAAAAGCCAGACCTGCAAATGTGAGCATCTTCTCTGTACAGAGCCTGGGAGTGCCCCTTGGAAGCCAAACCGGAGCTGTGCCCCCAGAAGATGCTCCGTGGAAGGTTTAACAGACCAGAAGTTTCCTCTGGGGAACCAGGAATACATTCACTGCTGTCCCAAACCATGGGCCTGTTTAAAAAACATCCCTCCAACCTGGCTGCCACCACTCTTGGGTCTGACAGTGGTGAGAGCAGGAGTGCGTGGGAGCCCAGGAATTTCTGCTGCGATCACAGGATGCTTCAGTCCTGCTTCTGGTTGGTTTAATTAGGATTATCATGAAACTGCACAGGATTGTGATAGTCAGGTTACAAGGCAATGTTAACAGCCGTATCAAACAAAGCCCTTTTCATTACAGGTTCTGGCAAGTGTTCTCATCTGTATTAATTTTTGGAAATCTTCTCTTTTCGAGCAAAATGACAGCAGCAGCATGCCAGTGTTACGCATCTCTGAGACTGAGAACTCTAATCCTCTGCAATCAACAGCTCTGCCATAGCCCAGCAATATTTGTATTTACTACCAATCAAACGAATGTTTTAAAGACCCACCCTTTATCTGCTAACTTGAACAATCAACAGTACATAATATTTACAAACAGTATATAATATTTACAAAGGTATCCAGAAAACAAGTAAGATCAGTGCTTGGTTTCTCGGAAACCAGTAGCACTGTTTTGTCTTTTCTGTAACCTGTGTTGTTCAATTTAAAAATACAACATAAACAAAGATGTGATGACAGAAACACAAGGGAAAATAGGTGCAACTAAGAAAACCCCACTTTCTGTGGGCTGAATCTGCTCCCACGGGCTGCTGTGAGAATCAGGAATAACTCTCGAGAAAACAGTAATGCCGAATTCTTGCAAATCAGAAAAAAAAAAGAGCATGGAACTGTGTTTGTCTTTATCCTGGGGGGGGTTGTGCCTTCCCACAGCATCTCACATCCTGTGCTGGCCACAGGGGATCACAGAATCTTAGAATCCCAGAATGGTTTGGGTTGGAATGGACCTTAAACATCATCTTGTTCCAATCTCCTGTCATGGGCAGGGACACCTTTCACTATCCCAGGTTGCTCCAAGCCCTGTCCAACCTGGCCTTGGACACTTCCAGGGATGGGACAGCTACAGCTTCTCTGGGCATCCTTTAAAGCTCACCCAGTCCAGCCCCCAGCCATGAGCACATACCCTGCTTGGCTACACCTTCAACTCTGGCACGATCAGTATGAAAATGGCTTTGGGGACAGCTGGGTCAGAGATGTCACCTGGAGGGGTTTGAGAAACACCTTTCAAGCACTTTGATGCATTTGGATGTGGAAGGGGGGGCTGGCCCTGCTCTTGGCCACAGGCAGCTCTTTGCAGAGCTGCAGCCCCAGGCAGAGGCACAGCCACAAAGCTTCGTCTCCGCCGCTGTTTGTGCAAGGAAAGGAGTCGCAAAGGAAACCCACGGGACAGCCATAAGCTGGAATTATTACCCCAGCACCTCCTTTGTGTAACATAACAATAAACCCATAACAAATGCAAATCAACACTCATTATCTTTCCTTTCCCTCAATCCACTCCCACTCTCACAGAAGGGCTATTTTCCCCCGGATCCCACCAGCAGTCTTTCCAGGGTTTAGCTACTCAGCAGGCAACACCAATCAGACCAAGACACCTCCCTTCCCTTCCACATGAGAGCCTTGCAGACTGCATCCCTTTAAATCCCTGCTTGCACCGGCTTTCAGAGATGGGAAGAGATCCTCAAGAGTGAGGCTGTGCATTTCCTTGGCCACCTTCCCATGGCCAAGACACCTCACTGTCAGCTCTGCCTCTGACCTCCACACTGTATTTTCTCCCCAGGGAAACAGTTTACCTTGGATTGCCACAAAATGTTTTGCTATGTAACTCATGTATATTTTGTTAAGTAAAAAGTGACAACGTGCACGCAGCTCTTCTGTGGATGCAAAGATGGGAAACCAGGAGGCAGAAGGAGCCTCGCTGCGTGCAGGGATGATGCAGGCAGACACCATCAGTGCCCTCCTGCACTGCACAAGTGTCACCCCACTACGAAGGCAGGTGACAGCTAAAGGAGAGAGTTAATGGTTTGTAAAAGCTCAGGCAGGAGGACCCATGATACATCTTCAACCAAACCCACACTGAGAGCAGAGGGAACCCAGATGTAAACTGCAAGGCAAAGCCTAAGCAACACCCTCTGCTTAAACCGGGAAACAAATGCGGGTTTCAGAGCAGGAGCTCTGAACTGGGATTGCACTGTCCCTGCCGGTCACCTCGGAAAATACTGTATTATTTCCCAGGGAAAAAAACCCCAAACATCCCAGAGGAGCGAAGGTGGAATATTGGGAACAAAACCGAGCAAAGCTGTCTGCAAGTAAGTTATTTTTCTCACAGAAAACACTGCCTGTAAGCGATGCTTTAGCAGAGCTGTGATCTGCTGCAACGCAGCTGCTTTGGGGACTTGTCTGGCGCTTCCCTGTGAAATCCCTCTCGCTCCCGCCACGCTCCTGCAGCATCACAGCAAATTCCAGCCTCAGTGGAGCCTGTGTATCATCTTTTACAACAAAGTCCACGACTTCCCTTTGCTGTGATCAGTGTCAGTTTAAGAGTCTTTGAATCTTGAGGCATTTTGATCCACTTCAGCCCAAGTGACCTGAGCTGAGGAGACGATGAATCCATCACAAAGCTGTGGTGGTCCCGGGTGTTTCACAGCAGCCACATCACCCAGATATCTGGGTATTTATCTTCCCTGGCAGCCAGTTTTCTGGCATGTCTACTGATGTGTTTTTCCCTTCATTCCCAAATTCTCCACAAGTAAAGAGAGGACCTGGCTTGGCCTGATGCCCCTGGGGGTACAAGCCAACAGGCAGGGCTACAAGAGGCCACTCTTGTCCATTATGGTCCAGCCCAGATTTTCAGGCAGCTGAGGAACAAGGGACCACTCTGCACGGGAAAAAAATGAAACCACAAGGGACTTTCCCTGCCAGTTTGTTTTGAGTCCCCTCCAGCAGAAGGGAAGGAAATCCCAGCTGGGGGGGGTGCCCACCACCTGCAACTCCCCCTGTATGATGAGCTTACGAGCTTCTGCAGCTCAGACCCTGTGATGAACTTGTACCCAGAGCAAAGCCACAGCGTGGCCTCAACGCCAGACCTAAAGCTGGTGGTGTGGAGGGCTCCATCCCCCACTGAGCAAGATCATCTCCTTTATCCCCTGCCCAAGAGAGGCCAACCCGTGCAGCCTTGGAAGAGCCTAAGCGGGACTTTAGCAGCAATTAAAATTTAAAAAAAAAAAAAAAAGAGACAAGCTTTTTCTCCAAAGCCTGATTTTCAGATTGGCAGCTTCCAATGGTCCTCTCACCACCTAAGTTTTCTGTGAATGGTACCTTGGAAAAGAAGGAAGAAGAGGACAGGGCTGTGCAGCAGGAGGGCAGGGCTGGAGCACTAGTGGGGGAACAGAAGGGAAAAGGCAGGGGTGGAGTGGCAGGCTGGGTGTGTGGGATCTGAACAGCTCCAGACAGCTCTGAACAGCTCTCCACCAGCACTGACTGTCTCTGCAGGACTGACACAGCCTCACGGCAGCAGGATGAGGCAGAGGAGGGCTGGAGCCAGTGCCTGGGACAGGATGGTCCTGCTGCAGGCAGAGTGTTGGCTCCAGAGCTGCATGGGCACTCTGGAACTTGCTCACTGCCACTGCCCACTCAGAGAAACACCCTGGCAAAACAAAGATGTGAGAGACCACACAATTTCCTCCCCATCAGGGCTTTCCAAGGGGCATGAAATTATCAATGGGTATTACTCCTGCATGCCCTGGGGCCGAGGTAAGCAGCCAGCAGTGACTCCTGGCAGGAGCATGTGCAGGTATGTGAGTGACAGCAGAGACACGTCTCTCTCCTTCTGCCACGTGAGCAGCATCCTTGTCACCTGGGTGAAGGAAAGGGAGCGTGGCTGGCATTTGGCTTCTGCCAGAAATTCACTTGCCCTTCTTTTTCTTCTTTTCTTTTTTAAATCAGGAGGTTATAACTGAATTGGGACATGGTGAATAAAGATGTGGGTCTCCTACTGTGGCCTCACTGAGCCCTCTGAGTGCTGGCAGCCTTCATCAGGCCCCCTCTCCCTTCAGAGCCTCCCACCCTTGTTTCAGGTGCTCAGAGGTGGTTGCTTTATTCATTGGTAATGACATTTATTTTCTTCTCAGAGCCTCGAGGAGGGCTCTTTCTCTGGCCCTCCCTGCTGACACGAATCCTGCTGCCCTATTATGTTGATCTGAGGCTTTTTTTTGTTGAACTGCTGGTTATCTCCCCTGCATCCCCCATCTCTGCCTCCCAGCCTTCTCTTCCCACAGGAGTGCACACATTACCCAGGCTTGATCCAACCAGCACTGAAGTGCTGAAGAAAACCTCCTCCCATTTTCAGGTTGGATCAGGTCTCTGACCTGGTGAGGACAGGCTGAGACTTACTTTTGGATTTCTGGTAAATTTCCCCTAAAACCTCCTTCAGAAAAAGGCAATTATCACAGCACCATTAAAGCTTTCCCCATTGCACGGCCAGAGAACTCGCTGGGAGCTTTTTTGAAATAACCTTTAAACAATAGATCCTGTCTTGTTTACTGAATGTTTCTGAACTCAACAGTAATGCATCCAGATGTCACCCCTGTCTACTGCAGGCCTAACTATTTCTGGAAACACACCAAAGGCAGATTGCTTGGATAATGTCAGATATTGTTGCAAAAAGAATATGACAAGTTTCCATCTCTTTGATAACGGCTGTGGAGCTGTTTCCCAGGGCAGCAGAGCTGTGTGCACCTTCGACTCAGCCCCATCCCTCTCTCCAAGAAGCTCATGGGCAGGTACCAGGAGCTTTCCAGCTCAGGAAAAAATCAGTGTTGCTGTCAAGCAAAGCTCGGTAAGCTCACAACATCCACACTGGGTGGTGTGTGACCGCAGGTGGCTTTTGTCCTGGAGGTGGGAGATGGGAGAGAAGCGTTGGAGACGTCGAGAATGGGCTGAGCTGCCCTTGTGATGTCTCAGCCTGTCTTCTGCCATTACTGTGAGTGAAGCCAAATGCTAGGTCTGACCCATCACAGGTACTTGCTCATGAGCAGGAGAAAACTCTGCCTGAAGTGAGAAGTGAGGGCTCTCAACTCATCTCTTGTCGCCAGTCCATGCCCTGCTATGAGGATCACCTGCGCAGTGTCCCAGGCTCCAGTGAGAAATTTGTGCTATTGGCCATGTAGGATGGGGCAAAACCATTATAATTGTGGTTCTGGCCTAAATTAAGTCCTGTCCCCCCCCTCAGCTCTGCCTCTGACACAGGCACGTCGAGAACACAGAGCCCACAGGAGCCCCGTCCTCCCGCTGGTGCATTGAACTGCTCTTAATGGATCACAGCTGTTAATAACCTTTCCAGGGAGAAATGGGTTCATGGATGTATTTCAAAATGTTATTATGACCTTTAATTTTGTTCCCTCACCTTTCCAGCTGCCCTCTGCCCAAGGCTGTTTTTGCAGGGCTTACGGGTTCCTGAGGTCCCAGCCTTGACTTGGCTGTGACCTGAATAATGCTGGAAAGTCTGAAGAGGGTCAGAGTCCATCACCCAAAGCCCATTTATCATCCCTCTGCCAATCTTCAGTGTAGGCATATGTGCTGTTTTCTCAGGGAAAGGGTGAGCCAATCCATAATAAATCAGATCACAAGGAGAGAAGGAGATAACAGATAATGACAGGGGACAAAGCGTAAATTAGATGGGGACTGAATTGCAAGTTCAGCTCCAACACCTGCCACCTCTCCTCCATCCCTTCCCTGCTCTTCAACAGCATAAACTGCACCACAAGCCTTGGCTGCAGGAGCCCTGCCAGCACGCAGCACCTCTTCCCTGGCCATGTCCTTATCCATATCCATGACAACCCGACAGACAGGTACCAGAACAGGCCAAGTGAGAAGACACCAAGTTATTCCTGTTTCTGACACCAGCACTAATAGAGCTGGGCACTGAGCAGCAGCCAGATGAAAAGGTCTGAGTTGGGCAAATCCCTTGCAGCTTCGCCAGCTGCAAAACCCCGCATTGCCTCATGCGCTGGGCACCGAGGACACATCCTGATGTGCCCAAAGGTCAGTGGCACAGGCTTTCTCAGCCTGTGAGGATGCAGTGAAGCTCTCTGGGCAGCACATTACTGTCCAAGGGAAATAAGCACCTTTATCTCTTTGAATCTGTCACACAGACAAACTTCCAGAGATCCTGAGTGGGCATTCAGTTACGGCTGTAGGGCCAGGGGTGTTCTTCAGCTTCAGACACGGGAAACCTTTAGGAAGACTTGGGTCAATAAGCCACAGGCAGCAAGCGGGTCCTCTGCCCCTTGGCCACTTCTAAATACATTCTCCTCAGATTGCAAAACCAATGACACCAAATTTTCATGCTTGACTCTCGTGTCACTTACATGAGGGTTTAGGGACTGCTGCAGTTGCAATGGAAAAGGATCAGGAGATATGACACTTAGACCAACCTACCAGGCTTTGCTGGAAAACAATGATAAACACAGAGAAGATACAAGCAGAAACCACGGTGCTGGTGATGCTCTGCAACTCCTTGTGCTCAGGTAATCACAGGTATTTAAGAACTGCCTCTGTTTGTAATCTGTGCTCGCTGACACTAAAACAGAGAGGAACAAATGCTGTTCTCTTCCTTTCCCCATTTTCTCCAAATGAGAACCAATGTACTGAGGGGTGATAAATCAACATCAATCACTTTGTGGGGGATTTTGTTGAAGTTCTTTATCACCACTGAGCACCAGCACCATTCCTTAAGAGGTCCTGTCAGCGTTCTGCACAGAAATTCTGACACGCAGAGGAAGGAGGTTACACTTCTAATTACAGTTGCACAGTCTTTTTAAAGTGTTTAAAATCTCCTTTCACCAACTGACAGCCCTAATGCATCTTTCTGCTCGTTTCAGACAAGATGAAAACCAACCACAAAGGCTGCAAACAACCTTCTGATATTCCCATGCCATCGCAACGGGCAAGAGCCTAAATACAGGTGTGGGATAGTTCAGGCACTCACTTCATGCAGAATTCATGGAAACTACTTTCCCTCACAGCATTCCAATTTAGATGCTTACTCAGTAAAGACAAGTTATGATGACTAAAAAACCTCATCACACTGGGTACTTCTACTCAAACGAAGTCACCCAGGAGCACCATCTGCATTCTAAAAATTGGGATAACCCGCCAGGTTGCCTAAAATGACAGACATCCGTCACGACAGACTGAAATGCATGATTTTCCCGCCCAGGTTTTATGCTGATTTCGCTGCTCGTTTTAGGCTGGAAGACAATCTGTTGAACCTCAAAGTGCCGTCTTCTCTTACCTTTAATTTATTCTGTCAGAAAACTGTCTACCTTAATGAGTATGAGCACACCCCCACTACCTTCCAAGTTTGGTGATCTGTTATGTCAAATATAAATAATCCTGTCTGAAACCGGTCAATATGGGGAAATGAAAAGCCATCTTCCCTTGGGGGATTTCTCTCTCCCTCCCACAGCCGCCCTGAGCCCTCAGGCTACCTTTAATGTACATATCCATGTGCCTCTGAGAGCACAGACCTAGACTGTATTCACAGTGACAAAAACAACCCACAGGTAATTGTGTCCTCACCTTCCCTGCACTCAACTACGGATCCCTCTCCATCACCATTGCTTCCCTGAGTGTGAACTAGGCAGCTAGTTCGCCTGAGTCTGGGATGATCTCTACAAATTCATCGGGATGTAGTGGGGGATTCTGGTGTCCTTTGGGGCCAGGACATGAGGCTGGAACAAACCCTTGTCCTGGACGCACAGCCCCAGGTGAGATGTCCAGGCGAACTACTGAGAGAGGCCACTTTCAGCCCAATGCTGAGCTTGCAAAGGGGGCTGAGGTGTCCATGGGGCAGAGAAGGACACAGCCCACACACCCAGGAAAGTCACGGGATGGAGGTAGCATTCCCACACCATCCCTGAAAGATGATTTCCTCCTCCACAGTCATGGCTTCGAAATTGAAGACGCTGTAGGACCAGGGAAAACCAAGCCTAAAGCGCCTCGGTATTTTTCATGCTGATCTAAGGTGGCAGGACTTGCCCAGTCCCCTTGAGACAGACTATGGGGGAATAGACGCTGTGCAGTTTTCCATGTCCTTTTCGCTCTGTTTCCCCCCTCCAAACCCCTTTCCAGCCCAGTCCTGGTAGCCAGGGCTCTCCTCTGCCTTCTGTCCTCCTTGCGAGCATCCCCCAGCGATGCGGGTTTCGCCGCCGGTTCCCCGGGAGCAGCGATCCCAGGCAGTTCAGGATGCACCGGGAAGCGGGGGGCGGGAGAGAAGCAAACAGGGGAAAAAACACCGCCAAAGACCCCAGCCCAGGGAAAGCCGGGGAGAAGCGACCCGGCAGAGCCGGGGGGTGAGGAGGGGGTCCCGCGGAGCCCCCACGCTCCTTCCCTCTCCCGCCCCGCTTACCTTCAAACGGGGGAATGGGGCTGGATCGCTCAGGTGAGCACCGCGCTTCCCGAAGTCTCCCGCTCGGAGAGCATCAACGGCAGAAACAAACGATTAAAAAATAATAACAGAAAATAAAGAGGGAGAAAGCGGGCAGAGGAGGAGGGCGCGGAGCAGGCAGCCGGCAGCAGCAGCAGCAGCAGCAGCA